>WELB01000123.1:322295-350341 GCA_009602725.1 Spirogloea muscicola
CACACACACACACACACACACACACACACACACACACACACACACACACACACACACACACACACACACACACACACACACACACACACACACACACACACACACACACACACACACACACACACACACACACACACACACACACACACACACACACACACACACACACACACACACACACACACACACACACACACACACACACACACACACACACACACACACACACACACACACACACACACACACACACACACACACACACACACACACACACACACACACACACACACACACACACACACACACACACACACACACACACACACACACACACACACACACACACACACACACACACACACACACACACACACACACACACACACACACACACACACACACACACACACACACACACACACACACACACACACACACACACACACACACACACACACACACACACACACACACACACACACACACACACACACACACACACACACACACACACACACACACACACACACACACACACACACACACACACACACACACACACACACACACACACACACACACACACACACACACACACACACACACACACACACACACACACACACACACACACGTACGTTCGACGAGGCATTACCCCTCATGCGCTGCATTGGATGCCGCACGTCCACGCTGCCCCCCCCTCGCCGCCACTGGCGCTAGTCGGGCGGCCCTCTTCTGTGGCTCGCGGCTTGGAGCTTCCCTGTGCCTGACAGGCCTGCTTCCTGGCGTTGCGTTGCGGAGCAGGGCATTCCACGCTGGGTGCTGCGCGCGCTCGAGGTCTCTGGCGACGGGCGCTTCTGGATCCCGGCGCCGCTGGCCATCTGGCTGGCGCCGCAGTCGCCGCGCCTCTCCCCGCACCTGCGCTGGTTCGCCTTCCTCACCTTCGCCGCCTACCTCGTTGACCTCGCCGTCATCGGCATCATCAAGGTCATCGTACGACGGCCCCGCCCGAGCTACAATACAGGCAGGCCCCAGATTCTTTGACTCAATTACTGCCCGAGCCCAAGGCCGTGCAAACCAGCATCTTATGTCGCCACCGCTGCCAGTCCTGCGCAACAAAGACCTGGATTCCAGCGCCGATTTTCCAATGCACAAAAGAGACGGGGTTTGGAATCTACAATCTCCGGCCATTCACCTTACTCCTCATCCCCTTGCGTGTGCTCACCGCAGGCCACAACGTCGTCGTGTGCGTGGACAAGTGGTCGTTCCCATCGGGCCATGCCTCGCGGACCATCCTCACCGCCTCCCTCTGCTTCCTGCAGTGGCCCATGCTTGCGGCCATGCTGCCTCCGCCGCTCGATGGGCCCCTCATCTTCGTGTTTGCCACCATCTGGGCAGTCTCCACCTCCACATCCCGCGTCCTCCTTGGCCGCCACTACTTCCTCGACGTCATCGCCGGCGCCTTGCTGGGTGTTGCCGAGGCGCTAGCCACAGAGCTGATTATGAGCGCCTCCCCGCGCACGACGGCCGCGCTGCAGTCCCTGGCCACGTCCTGCTACCACAGAGACGACGGCTGCCGCCTTGAGCGCTTCTCATTCGTCTGGAATAACTGGAGACATTGATCTCTTGAATACCTCATCCAGGGCCACTGCAATGTAGTCAATGTAGAGACCTTGATTGTAGCAGCCTCACAAGTACTGTATGCACAAGGACATAGACGCAGTGTCTGCAGAGGGTATGCTGCAGAAGCAGGCGGCAGTTGCCTTCTGTGTAGTGCCATCCCTAAGTTATCTTGCAAACCTTGCCCCCTTGACATGAGCACAAATTGCAGGATAGATTGATTCAGCTGAGCAAGTAGAAGTTGCTGCTCCTACTACACTATGACCAGCCGCTCTTCAGCTGAGCTGCAGCTTGCTAGTCATACTCCACTGTGTGAGCATGGCTAGCAATTCTTTGTAGTTTCCTCATATCACTCACTAGAGCCAGCTCCATTGCCTGCGAAGGCAGCAGGCTCATGTCCAGCCTCATAACCCTGATGGCGTGGACTTGCTCACTTCTTAAGCTGTCCACCTAACTCCTGCCTGGTTGCTAGAAGCGACGAGTAAACTCTGATCCCACACTATTAGTGGCATATGAAGTTATGGGGAGAAGCTTGGATAGGAGCTCTAGTTGACCCCACGCAGCTCAATCAAGGGGCACATCATGATCATGTCTCTGCAGCGGCTTAACTTATTGTTTTTCAATACAATATCCACAATATCCCAATGCTTTGTCAGAGGCCGACCTCTGCTGTGAGCACGCACGTTGCAGGCAACTGTAGCCACCGCGTTGACAAGGTCCAAGTATGGAAAGCAAGCACATGAACACTTCTTGCAGATAGAAGGTGCAGATTGACGTAGTTGGGCAGGCCTGACAACTACTGGTGGATGTGCTTGTCAGGTATCTGCTTTGTGCCATCCTGAAGCCATCAAAGTAGTGGAAGCACACTGCTGACATAATCATTGTGTCTACCAATGAGTTACTGTAAATTGTATAGTTCCTCTTGATTGCGCCATCGATAGAAAGAGTACCGCCAAATCACTTATGCTGGAATGTGCAACTGGTGTGCAACTTGTCAAGCAACGTGCTTGTGGAGGACGACTTGCAACCAATGTGCCGGCAAGTAGCAACCTGCACCTTTCACCAGCAGCAAACAACCGGGGCTGAGCATGGTGCTCAAGTTGCTGTGGCCATTAGTAGGAGATGGTACTAAGTAATGAAGGCATGCGGTGGTATTGCTGGGCATGCCGCCAGAGAGGAGCTTGGCTCCAAGGATTGCTCGGTGCTGCTCGAGGCGCCCTCCCTGGAAGCTGTTGATGGACATGGATTTTCTGAGCTTTGCTAGGAAGCTATAGTGATGGCCCACTGCGTGAGGAGCTGCTGGCATCCTGTCGTTGCCCTCCTGCGCCCCTACAGCTGGCTCAAAAATTGAATAATGGGCTCTGGAGAAACATGGCGTGTACCGGACAGGCTGCTTTCAAATCCGTGGCCCCCATGATCGTGACTTCAAAGTCACAGAAACTTGATCGTGTTGGCCTGCGTTGCTTACTAATAGCCATTCTATGCTATGTACTTGCAATCAATGTACGTAGACTTGGAAAACGTGTGTACTAAGATTTGTAAGGAACACAATACATTTTCAATGCAACTTCAAGGCAGTTTCAAGGCTAGACTGCCCAGGCAACACCTGCAAACCCACCTGAAATGTTGGATATCTGATAGAGCAGATCGACCGGACACAAGTGATCGTTAGGAACGTATACAATCTTATTGTCAATGTCTGGAGCAATTGTACAAATGGCTGCTTGAGGCCGCAAACAGAAAGTGAGTTGCACGGAGGGCATCAAAGAACAAAAGCTAAGCCGTCATGCTGATTTGCATGATGTATATGCTGCCTTGTGCCACTCTATAGCACACTGGCAAACACAGAGGCACAGTTGCACTATGTACAGGGAGGGGCCTCCAAGCCTTCTAGGCCCTCTGCAATCATAAACAAATATACCAATATGAAGGGCTAGGCTATGATCGCCCAATATGCATAACTATGTACATTTGGCGTCTCATAGCTGCCTGGTCAGAGACGGGGCTAACCATTGCTTCTAGACAGCAGATTAGGGTCTTGAGAAGGGCCATAGAGGCTCCTTGAAGGTTTTTGGCCATTGTCGTGAGGGTTATGTTTGTCATTGGGAGGCTGTGACTAGCTCAACATTGTTGGAGGGTTGGTTTGCAGCATCCTTTTGAACATGTCCATGCCAAACGCAGAGTCCGAGGCACTGCATGGACGAAATAGTCCAAGATTCAGCACCACAGTAGAGGCAGCCAAGGCAGCCCAGGCTGTAGTTCCGCGGATGATTTTGGGCTGTGTGCCGCAGCCTGTAAAGCAGTGCAGCTCCTCTGTGATACTATGCTGTCAACCCAGCTGGTACAGACTGACTCTAAGAGCCAGAGAGGCAAGCAACTCCTCACCTTGGGATGGTAATCTCGTAAGGAAAGCAGGCAACCTCTGAGCTCAAAACCGGCGGGATGTGTTCCTTCTTTTCATCAATTATCTGTAATATTTGCAGTATTGTCTCTCGAACAGCAGCTTCTAGTGCCGCATGCCGTCGTGTCCGCTCCTCTGCCAACATGTCTGGCAAGGAGCAGCAGCAAAAGAAATTGCAAAAGTTTCCTTGAGGCCAAGAGAACTCATAAGAGAGAGCCATAAATCTGCCTCCAGCCAGACTTCAACAGCTAGAGGCTCGCAAGTTATCATGAGAACTTAAAGTTATACCATTGTGGAAACACTGCTATGTTAAGCTCCTGCAGGCAACTACCATTAGCTGCAGCAAACAAGCACAAGTATGTCTAAACAGCAGGGGCCGTAACGTAAATATGTCAACATAGCAGGGGCAATGACCTTTATTCAGAAAAGTTTGACTGCCTTACCGGTACCGTCTAAGACCTTGTCCAACCGGTGGGTTGCTTCAGGTGACCGCACAACAGCCAGGTGAATGCACCACTGCTCCCAATACAGGCGCTCCATCTGGTTGCCAAACCACGCCATCTGCTTATTCCTTTTCTCGTAGAAAGAGAGGCATACCTGGAAAAGTAAGCAGGCACCACACTTCAACCAATGACATACATACCTGACTACCTCTACGACATGACTGTCAAATGCCCTACAACATATGGACAATTGCACATATAGTACAAATGATATAACATACACATTTGTGCTGGATGTAGGCAGGAAGCCAGGCCCTATGACAGGACTTCGCACTTCAGTGACTTGCTAGAATGGCAGGACTAGCAAGAAGCAGTCGCCAGCTCTTCACAAGCCATCTCTCAAGCTGCCTTGCACATGCTTGCCTGCCCCTTCTTGCTCGGGTGCTTATCCATCCACGCACAGAAGAAGTCGATGCGCTCCTCCACCAGCTTCTCTATGGCCGCGTTGCCGCACTGCACCTGACGAAGCACTACCGAGCAGGCTCAGCCCAAAGGAACGACAAAAAGTTCTGCTGGTGCTGAAGTACAGATGGAACAAGGACGGCACAGAATGTGGAAAGTACTCATTAGCTGCTCCGCTAGCAGGCCAAGAGAACGTGAAAGTGAGAGCAATGGGAGGGGTGGTCACGTAGGTGATGTCAAAGAGCTCCGAGTCCACGTCCCGCGGGCGCACCAGGCCCAGCGCCCGGTTGAACAGCACGGTGTGTAGGAGGCCTGCGGCAGGCAGTTTGCCACGGACTTGAGGGCCAGCCATCCATAGCGACGACACTCATAGCTCGGCATATGTCGAGCTGCTGGCAGTCAATGCTGGGCCTGCCTACAGTATCCTCGTCAAGTTGGGCATTCCGAGCACCACAACATGATTGGCCTCCCAGCAACCTGTAAAGGACCCTCGCCTATGCTCGAAGCGTTAACTGCGCCTGCCTAAGTGGCTTGGTTGGACCTCAGCAGTACGGCAGCCTTGCCGAGCACCCCTGACAGCCCCTGCACTACCCTTCGCCAACCAATTGGCCCGCTTCCGGACGTCCAAGCAGCGGCTCGCAGGCGCGCCAGAAGGCACCATACAGCAGGCACGGGCTCTGACGGCGGAGGCTAGCTGGAGTTCCAGGACGATGGGGGGCCTTCTAAGCACAGTGAGGAGCCCCTTCCTGGACCCTCAAGTCCTGGTTTCTGTACCGCAAAACCCTGACCCTTATACGAGGCCTAGGCCCTAAGCCCTCGGTCCTCCAGGGGAAATGCCTTACAGCGCAGGACCTCGCGTATCTGGTACGGCTCCAGCTCCTGCAGGAAAGCGCAGCCGAGCCCGGGGCGGGGCTCCCGTCAGCGCAGACCCATCTCGGGCAATGGGCGCCTCGCGGGAAACGAGGCTGATGGCGTGACCGGCTGCTCACCAGGGGCTGGAGGTCGAACACCTGGCAGCTCATGGCGAGCCGCCGCGCCGGCGCGGGCGGCCGCGGCGACGCCGCCGCCGCGCNTCGGCGGCGGCGGCGGTCCGGCGCCACGAGCCACCACGCCTATGAATGCCACCCTAGTTGGTGTGAATGGGAGACGAAAGAGCTCTTCCGAAAGCGAGGGAAGGCACGCGGTGCGCATGAAATGAAAGGGATTTCAGTTTTTCATATTGACTTATTTCCAAGTCAAGCCAAAAGAAAGACTCTCCAGCAGAGGGCGTTACTCTTTCATCGCGCGTGTAGACGCTCTTCTGGATCGCAGTTTGCAAGCAGCGAAGATTGTAAGACCGCTTTACACACGGGTACTGAGCTTCCCTAGTATGTTGTCGTGATTGGTAGAGTAGAGGAGTCCTTCCTCGGCTTCTCATTCTTCGGCTTTGGACATTGTCCATTCTTTTTGGGCTGGCTTTGCCAGCCCCTCTTTCTTTATGGGCGAGCCTTCTTCTTTACACAGGACTTGTATATCGTGTAGACTAGGTTTCCTTGGTTAGGGTTTGCATGTCGGATTTGACGTTCAGTTCGTAAAGGCTTGAAGCCCTAGTCGTCCCTAGTATCCTGCTCTACACATAGTATGGCTTGTCATGCATACCATTGCGCACATGCAATAGCGTCTCTCCTTTCTTGTTGTATTAGTCCCCTCCTATGAGACATCCACTTCTCAAGGTTTCTGTCGTTGATGAGTATTGTTGTGAGGAGTACCGTCTGAGTCTGAAACCATGGTGCCCACAGCCATCTCGCTGATGCTGTTCACTTCATCGATTTGAGGATCAGAAAGCTACGAAGGAGCAGCTATTGGGCACTGACAGACCCATAGGCAACAAGAATGAACAAGGTCAAGGACGACAGAGGCCTCCAACTGAAGATCAGAACCTACAAAGGAGCAGCCATTGGGCACTGACAGAGGCTTAGTGAAAGCAGGTGATGTTACCAATATAAAAGACTAACCTGCACTTTCTACGAGGGTCAATAAGCTACAATGCAACGCGGCAGGCCTGAGCAATAGCTCGTGCCTCTCTCTTATATCGACACGTCATGCGAAGAGGAAGAAGGAGAAGCACTACAACGACTACCCCCTGGGCGACCACTTATTCCCTTGTGCCATGGACATATACGGCGGCTATGGAACGAAGTGGTCTTCCCTCCTCCATCGCCTGGCACCGCATGTTGATGCCCGCCGACGAAGTCAGGCGGGTAGCTTAGGCCATTTTAGCGTCCCGCAAGCCATAGTTGCATGCTATAGGATGCGGCTATCATTGAGTCTGCAGCACTCCCAGGCGCTCGCGATTTACCAGCGTGCTGGTCGTACATTAGCCCAGGCTAGTGGCTTCCGTGGTGGTGGTTTGGCTCCTCAGTCTAGCTTGTCAGATATGCATGTGCTCACTCGGGGATAATTAGTGTCCCCCTTAGCCAGCTCATTACCCAGTTAACAGGACATTTGTAAGGCTAGAATTGGCCTCCCTTTCAATTTCATGCGCACCGCGCGCCTTCTCTATATCTGATCCTGTTAGCTTTTCTTTGTTGTCATGAATTCCATGAATTGTTTTGTGTGTCAATATCGTAGTTTGTCTTATGACTTCAGCACCTTCCGTGCTTAAGACGTGTCCTCTTCATCCAAAGTTAACACCTTGTGGTCAAGGCCAACCCCAAAAGCAGCTCGGCTAAAGGGGGCGAGGGCTGTGAAAAGGTAGCCCACAAACGAAACAAGCAATCTGTAACGGAGCCAAAAAAATGCGGCGACCACTACGGGTGCCTGCTCAATAGCCCCTAGTCAGCATCCGCAAGTTGGAAATATCAGCAGCAGACAAAAGGAGTCGCCATACTTATAGTGGACAAGATTTAAAAGAGAGAGGTTTTTCACAGGGGGACTATGGCTGTTACTGAAGTTAAGGTGGTCTCCACAAAAGGCGGCAATGGCTGTGAACGGCAGCCCAAAAGAAAAACATAAAAGGTCACAAGGGACCAAGAAGCACAGCTACGCAAGTTGTTACTACGGATAGGTGTGCAGTAGAAGGCCAGCCGGAAGAGAGGAAGAAGCTCTTCCATTGGCGGTAATGAATATTCAAGGTCTAAGGAGTCTGAGTGTAAGAGGAGTCTAATAGTTTACTGCTGTAGGGAGATACCACTCTGGAAAGGGTTGGGAAAGGGAAAGCAGAAAGGGTTGGAAACTTCCGTACTGGCAATTGGGCATCATGTAGCGACCTTGACATGCTAAGCTGCAGCTACTGAGCAGGTCAGCATAGCTGCAGGCCTAGCATTCATGGTGTTCTCGAATTGTGCTTGGCTGCTCTGGCCTTCCATCACTCGTGACACGCTTTCTCCCTGGTACACGCGCTGGGGCTCTACCTCAGGCCTCAGGGTGTTCATAAGTCCGCAACTTGGCTGGAAATGTTGGTGGTACACAGTGCACCTAATGCAGCAAAGGTTAACCAAGGTCGTGTCATGCAGGGCCTTACACTGCTGACGACTATCATAACCTTCGCTCTTGCTTGGCCACACGGTGGTATGAATGCGCGTTACGGGAGTGCGGTAATGATGCACTGGGTTATGTGTCAGAATGTTGCATGTCGTCTACGGTACCTGCAACTGTAGCTTGGAGGCTCATTTCCGCTTGAATAGATAGTGAGAGATGAGCCACTCCTCCCCGTTGCTGAAGCCAAATAGCTCTGCCACGGCAATGAAGAATGTGCGCCAGTACACCGTCCACTTGGTCAGCTGGTCTTCCCCATAAGTCTTGGCGAGGATGGGCCGTATGGTGTGAATGTTCTTGTCAAAGTTACGCAGCCAAGCTTCGCTGCCACGCATCAAGTAAAAGTCAGCTACCATCATCACATCCACATTGGCGATGCTCCTTACGCTAGGATCGGGGTCCTAAAAATTAGGGCACGAAGTGAACCATTCCCTCATACTCTACGCCCATCTCCTGCTAGCTCTGTGCATACCAGCTGAGCTGGGTCAAAGCAGACCCATATGACCGTACTTGAGCTGCTATACGACCACTACTGCTTACCTTGTGAATTGGTAATTCTTCCCGCTAGCCCGCCAGTGGTCCACAATTGCCACATCATCCTGGCATTGCAGAGCAGGAGTGTCACCAATAGCCAGAACAAGCAGCAACTGTACACGAGCAGAGGCAACTGCTGCAGAAGTCTCCTACTCGCTCTGTGTAAATAGTGGCGGGCTTCCAAACATTGCAGACCTGAAAATACAGGAGGAGGTCATCTGACGGCATGGTGCCTCCGGTGAAGAAGTGACGTCCCATCCAGTCGTCGTCGTTGGCAGTCTGCACCAGGCCACCTCTTCAGAGATCTGCATGCTAGGGGACGAGGGATGCACGACTTCTATTGGACTGCGATTAAGCGTAAGCATCTCCAGCGCCTGACCAGTGTGATGTAGTTTACTATTAGCCAGGTGACGTGGACCAAGCATAGTCACATTGAGCAATGCACTTTCAGCACAGCTCCAAATACATTTGCAGCAGACCAGATGGTAGTTGGGTGGTTCTTGATGCACTTGTGTTGTTCTGAATATCAAACTGTAACTAATGTAGCAGTAAGTACAGGCTACCAATGCGGTGGTCGTCTGTGGGTTGAATGGGTTGAGCACGAGACCATACCTCAAAGTGGTACGCATATTGTTTGTGGGTGAAGATGTGGATGAAAAGGAGCCCGTCTGGCTTCAACCACACAGAGACCTTGTGCAGCAGCTTCTGGTAGTTCTTCATGTGCTGCAGCCAGCAGTGTAGCCCACCACGACCTGAGTCAACCCCGCCAACGTCAAATGGAACTGCCCAACAATGGCATCACAATGCTTGTGAGCTGGCAACTCTGCATCAACAACATCAACCCGATTTCTGATTCTGACGAATGCGAGGAGCAGCAGCCTGCATCTTGGCCTCGCAGCCATGCGAGGTCAGTCAGGTCGCAAGCTCAACCTCAAACATCTCGATTGAAAGTATCCTGTCATACATGGTGCCCGCCTCGAAGACAACCACATTGGCAGTCACAACTTCCAGGTTCTTGATCCCTCTTTGCCTTGCAAGAGTCCCACAGCTTGCGCCGATCGTGAGCATCAAACGCTTTGCTTGCATCTCTAGGATTTCCAGGGGGACCTGCAAGCATTGAGTGACAAGCGAGCATTGCAGGGAGAAGAGCCGATTACAAGCGGCTGAGGCAAAGCAAGGCGCAAGTCAGAACCTGCAGCACTCCTCAATGTAAGCGCGCTGCGTGCTCGAGTTCGAGAGGCTCGTGACGGAGCTGCCGGGGTAGCGTGCCGCGATGTAGAGCGACAGCGAGCCCCAGCCGCACCCGAGGTCGAGCACGGCCTGCCCGTCTTGCAGCTGGGCGCGCTCGCAGTAGAGCGCGAGCGTGTGCTCCTCCGCCTCGTCCAGTGTCGATGCTGGAGATGGGTACAGGCAGGAGCTGCACAATAAGCACAACCAAGGGCGGGCCAAGTCAGCTGCTGCAGCAGTGGGCACAGAGCTTGCTCTCAAGAAGTGAGTAATTAGCAGTAAATTTCTCAGTGCAAGGAACCCAAAATCATCGTATACAATGATTTTGGTTTTTATCAACGAAGCACGATCGATTCTAGCAGGGCCGGCAGGACCAGGGCGACCAGCGGCCGCTGCGCACCTGTACTTGAGGTGCTTGCCAAGCACAAGCTTGTAGAACTCGGTTGGAACCTCGTAATGCTGCGGCCACGGACGAGGAGGAGACGGCGGCGCAGCGCAAAAGCGGCGAGACGTCAGTCAGAGCGCCGCCGAGACCGCTGCGCCATGTCATCGAGTCTGCAGTGCCAAAGGGCTGCACAGCAGCTGCAAAGGCATCGCCAACAGACAAAAATCTGAGCCCCAAGGCCACATTGGACCTGATTGACGTGGGGTAAGCAGCACCTGTACATTGGCCTCCTCGGTGTTGATCGCGATCGGCATCAGCTTCAGCGCTGCGCAGCGGCCAGCTCGGGGCGTCAGGGAATGGGTCAGCCTCGTCTAGATTGCCCGTACCCCAATGCTTGTGGCCAGAGAGGCCCCCAGCGGCGCATCCGTCGCCGAGAGGCGCAAGCTCTAAGCCTGGCTCTAAACCTCAGAGACGGCGAGAGAGGCGGCACGAGGGGGGCCCGCCGCACCCTTGACGAAGTCGAGGAGGGCGGCGAGGTGCGCCTCGGCGGTGGGCGCGCAGGACGAGCGCAGCCGCATGGCGGACATGGCGCGCACGGCGGCGCGCAGCGCCACGTCGGGCAGCAGGCCGGCCTCCAGCGCCGCCATGCCGGCGCGCAGCGCGGCGCCGTAGGGCGCGGCCAGGAGCTGCGCCGCCAGCGCCATGGCGGCCCGCCTGGCCCACTGGCGGCGGCGACGAGAAGAATGCAGCTGGTATGGGAAGAGCGGCTGAATGAAGCCGGGTGAAGCCGGAGGAGGAGTCGGGAAGGCGGTACAGGATCAATTTCGCGGCTAAGCGTAATAAAGTAGAAGTAGAGGGAGGCCCCAGGGAGCATTTGCCGGCACATTGCCCAGATGTAAAACCCATTTATAGAGGTATGCGGCAACACGCGCTTGCTCGCATGTGTTCGTGCCGGAGTGGTTAACGGGACAGCCTCGAAAGCTGTTGGGCTTTGCCCGCGCAGGTTCGAGTCCTGCCGAACACGACGACCAAGGTCTTAAGAGTGAGTGTTTTGCGCGGCTTTGATTGCTACCCGAGCTCGTGAGCGATGTCGTTGGTGACGTTCCTGACACTTCGAGTTGAGCCTGTGCCACCCCACGCCGCGACATTTGAGTCTGTGGAACGGCTCGTGTGGTGGCCGACATGGTACAATCTACGAAATATTGATCTTACAATTTGAATCTTTTTAGGCAGTTGCTGAGCATCCATTCTCAGTTTCTTAGCGATTCTCAGTGGTCTCCTGCTGTCATGCGTGGTTCACATTATCCGATATCTTTTTGACCTTGTGCAGTTCTTTGTGAGCTGGCTATTCACAGTACTCGCCCCCTTCAAAGAGCTGCTTCTTCCAGCAGCTGCTCTCGTTGTTATGGTGTGTCAAAAGAGACCGGCTCCATAACATTGTCACTGAGCTGTCCTGTTCATGCGCATCTTATCAACCTATCTTGGTCGAAGTGCTCTACATTTTGTCTTCCCTCCAGACCAATATTTCTGCTTGTGTCCTAGGTTCGGGGGTTGCATTATCCATGCACCAACTTAATCTAGCAAATCATGTCGAGGTACGCGGATTTGCAACCTTTCTATTTGGAAGTGACCATCTTTGCTTTAATGCTTGTGTCCTTCACGAGGCAACGAGCTGCTCGAGAGAGGGCTGACCTGGCCAACGTCAACAGGTGAAGTTTCCTTGAGGCCAAGTAGCACTGCTGCGAGTTACACTAGATTGCATTTACTTCACCGACGGTGACTGGCAAGACTGCGAAAACGTCAATGCCATTGAAGGAGTCGAGCCAAGAGTGGGAAGCCACCAGTGTATGCTGAAATCTGAAGGATTAGCGGGTACACGATGAAGTGTTTGGCAGCTTGTCATGCGTTGTTGATCAAGGACTGAAGATGAGCATTACTTCTTGCCACGAAGGGGCAGGATGCTCTTAGCAGCACTGAGGAGCTCGTCCCTCTTCATCTCGGCGATCGACTTGCCAGGGTTCAGGTGCTTGGGGCAGCTTTCAGCGCAGTTGAAAATCTGATGGCAGGCTGTAAGTCTGCGGCCCTCAGAAAGCGCTTCCAGCCTTTGCTTTGCGTACTGGTCTCGCCTGCATCAGACAATGCCATTCAGATGAATTTGCGAAGTCAGTCTTGGATGGCCTTGCATGCCTCCTTTGTATTTCTCGTTGCTTTTTATTGAACACGACAGGACCTTGTGGAATTGCTGAAGGCTGCAGAGTCCATCTCGCTGATCGCGGCCAGTAACGCATGTTTGCACGATTGGGTCTACCAATTCGCCGTAGATGCGACAACTGTATACCAGAACCTACGGCTAAGGATCTCGTTCTTCCTGTTCTAAGGATGTGCATCAAGGGATGAGTACAGTCTTGTGATGTCGTGGCAAGGCGCATAATGCAGACTCACGTGTCAACGATCCACCGATGAGCTTGTATAAGGACAGCTGGCCCCAGAAATTCCTCTGCATTCCACCAGTAGGAAGGGCACGAAGTTTGGCAGCAGAAGCATAAGATGCATTCATACTTCCCGTCCAGTTTTGCCCTGTCCTTTGGAAGCTGCCGGTACTCTCTCCTGTTTGGTGGCTTTTGGTTGGTCTTCAACCACGGCTCAATGGACCTGCCATATTGTGCACGGGCCACTGCTGTTACGCTCACAAGCTGCAGCTCTGCTTACTTACCATAAAGTACAGCTCCAGGGTATATGAAGCACCGGCCAATGTGTGTGCACAGGCTATATGACTTAAAGGTGAACTTGGCTTGCTCTGATTTTGCAAGCAAGTCTTCCAGAGGGCCCAAGAAGTATATCCTAGATTTTGACAGCTAATTCATAACACGGGTGCATTTGCTGATGACGGCACTGCTTACTTGTACTGCTGATAGACATGAGTCAGGTCCACAACGAGGTCCTTCATGACAAACATGTGTGGCAGAGGAGAAATGATAGTTGGCTTGGTGTAGTCGAAAGTAGCAGGGGTGGTGCAAGCAAGCGAGTTGACACCATCTATATTCATGCTGCACGATCCACAGATGCCTTCACGGCATGATCGGCGATAAGCAAGAGTGGAGTCGTGCTCCTCCTTGATCATCCTTAGAGCGTCCAGTACCTGGCAGTCATAGCAGTGCGTCCAAAGGAAGATCTCTGAGCCGTCGTCAGATTGCCAGGTCTAAGGCAGACTGGCAAGGCAATTCAGCAGCCCACAGAGCAACGTGGTATTCAAATAATCATCTCAAGTACGTCACCAGACTGGTGCTCCGATGGATCTGGCGGGTAGGAAGATATAGGAGCATGCTTTGTGCTCTTTCAGAATGCCAAGTTAGGCAAAGCATCGGCTTTGTAGAAGCAGCCTTCGTACGCTACGTGGTCTTGCTGCTGCTACGTCTGGTTGATGCTTACCATTGGGCCACATCTGCTAAGATCAATCTGGTAACTTTGATATACCGGTTGACCACCCACATCGGGGTTCCACCTGTAAATTAGGAACTCCTTCCGTCTGGGAGTCTTCTCAAGGTTGCACCATGGTGGGGGTGGCCAGTCCTTCCCCTTGGCCACCTCCTCCTCAATCTGCTCCTTCACCTCTTCGAGTGGCAGCGTAGATTTAGCTTCCCGTGTGGCTGCATCAACTTCGGGCGCCTCACTCTGCTTTGCTGAGGATGACCAGCACCTGGCGGCGACACCACTAAAACCAAGCGTTCCGTGGCAGACACGGCTATCCTCCTTGCTCAGTTTATCCGTGGCAGAAAACATGCAGCAGACCAAAGCTCCTGTTCGCCGGCCTGCGCTTCCCTGGACGCCTCCTGTGATGCTCTGACGGGCAATCATGGAGGTGCCGGCCGTCCGGTCTCGCTGGCCACGGCAGCAACAACCCGGGGCGCTCCGCTCGTCCTCGGCGCTTGCTGTCACCTGATGGCTGACTGCTGATTGCTGGCCACCTCCAGCACAGCCTGCCCGACGCCTTCACTCAGACTGTCCTCCTTGCAGGAATGCGTGTGTATCAAGAGATGGGGAGGCCATGTGTGGCCAAGTAGAAAGGCAAGCGTATTGACAAATGTACGTCACCTGCTGCTAAGCTGACCCGCTCAGTAAGCCTGAGTCAGCACATAGAGGTCGCTGACTGATGCTCAAATACCGGACGGCAATCGACATGCCCTTGAACTACCAACGAAGGCTCGACCAGCTTCTGATGCAACGCATGAGCCTGAGCTCGCTGCAGACAAGCTGACACTCGACCTCCTTGAAGCAGCCGGCACTCACCCACTCGGGCAGTCTGCAGCTGAAGCTAGTCGACGAAGCAAGGTCGACGACGTAGCGAAACAAATGGGTGCGCTCTGCTTCCGACCGCTGCGCCTATGCAGGCGGTGCATGCGGGCAGCGTGGGTAGTTGGGCCTAGCGTGGCAGGCCTGGCTGCCAGGACGCGGCACGGGGGGGGCGCTGGCAGGGAGGCCGGGGTGGGCGTGCCGGCTGCTGCGGAGCGTGGGCTGCCGAACATCATCAAGAAGCTTTTCCGACGGAGGCTATGGCTGCAGAAGGCCAGCCATCACGATGGACCTGGTTCCACTTGGCTAGCCTGCTGCTTGAATGCTTGCTTGAGGTAGCCCAGTCCACTCACAAGCCCATTTCACCAGCTTTTGGCTGAGCACTGTGATGAGATCATTGGGCGTCCATTTCCAGTCATGCGCACAGCGCGCCTCGTCTCTCTGCGGCTGCAGCGCCGATCGGGCGACCGGCTCGCCGGCCATGCGCACCGGAGGAGGCCGGCCGCAGCAGTTCCCGCGCACTGGAATCCCTCTTTCTTCCTTTCGCGCAGCGCCTCCCCCGGGGCGGAAAGCCCTCACCTCGGCTCCTTTCCTGAGGATCTGCGTATTCAGAGAGTCACGTTTTCGCCCGGGGCGGATACTTGGCAGATGGGGGGGTGAGTATTCGACAGCATCATGGATATCGGTAGTCAGAAGGTGCGGATTGGAAAACGGGTCTGCCTGTGAACCACCCTCATGGCCCGCCGTGGCGCACAAGCTTAAATTATCCCTTCCCACCCGCCGCCGCCGCCGCCGCCGCCGCCGCCGCCGACGCGCCGCCTTCTACCGCGCGCGCCGCGCNGCCGGCGGCGGCGGAGCCAGGGGCCGGCGGGATGTGCGGCATCCTGGCCGTGCTGGGGGCGCACGACGCCTCCGCGGCGACGCGCACCCGCGTCCTGCAGCTCTCGCGCAGGCGAGCACCCAAACCCTGACCACCCTCGGACCACCCTTAGCCTTAAACCCTGAATTCGGCTCTCCCCTTCGCCGCCGCCGCCGCCGTTGCCGCCGTCCATAGGCCCTGCGGGCCTCCGTCGAGCTCGCGGACGGCCGGCGAGAGGAGCTCAAGCTCCGCCCAGGGTCAAGCGGCGGCTCGCCTTCCTGGTCCCCACCCATGGCGGCGGAGGGTCCCTGGCAGCGCGGGCCCATCCAGCCTGGCCTGCGGTTACACCAAGGTGGAGCCCTCGGGCTACGAATGCGGGAGCAATCAGCCGTAGAGATAGGGCAGGGCAAGCTTCAATTGTGCCGCCGAAATTGCTGACGGCGCCGGCGGCAAGCTCCCCGGCGCAGGGTCTAAGCAGTGGTCTCGTAGTTGGACGAGGAGGGGGGGGGGCGCAGAAGATTTGGGCACGCAGGGTGTGAGTGTCAGGGTTTAAGGAGGGGTTCTCATTGAAACCGTGACACCAGTGCAGTTCAGGAAGTCAGCTGAAGTGAAGGTCTGTGAATGGGGCTCGATCCAGCTGCGACGCTTGCCCACTTTGTGCCACCGTCCATCTGCCAGTGACCACAACCGTCGGCCCGAACTGACTGCTTTGCAGCCGGGGCGAGCTTCGCCAGACGTGACCACGATTAGACGGCAGTGGATGTCTGTAAAAGAAGGACAGGATCTGGTGCTCACAGGGGAATCGAGCTATGGCCACCGGCACTCGCTGGCCAGCAACAGCAGCCGAAGCGGGATGGCTCTACTTGACTGCTGGTGGCAGCGGGGCCCGGCGTGCTTGTGTAGGCTGCGGCACCGGGGCCCAGACTGGAGCGGCCTCTTCGTGGCCGGCAACAACTACCTCGCGCACGAGCGGCTGGCCATCATCGACCCCGCGTCCGGCGACCAGCCGCTCTACAACGAGAGCAAGGACATTGTCGTTGCGGTGAGAGTGTGCTGTGGTACTGGCAAGCTGCTCGCTGAAACCAGCCGCCTTGCGACGGCATGTGGGGCTGCTCGCCAATACCTTGTTGCTACACCCTGCCTCAGGTGAATGGCGAGATCTACAACCACGAGGACCTCAAGTCCCAGCTGGCACGCACGCACTCATACCACACGCAGAGCGATTGTGAGGTCATCGCCCACCTAGTAAGCCACTGCCTATGGCTGCTACCCAAATCTCTGAACTTGCGCCACTCCTTCTCTGTGGCCCTGAAGCTTCTCTGTAGCGTCCTTCTGGCTGCTGACGCCGCACTCCTGATGCTGGCGGCTGACGCCTCGCAGTACGAGGAGGTGGGAGAGGACATGGTGCCAATGCTAGATGGCATGTTCTCCTTTGTGCTGCTGGACACACGCGACAACTCGTTCATCGCCGCACGAGACCCCATTGGCATCACGCCCCTCTATCTCGGCTGGGGTCGTGATGGTAATGCTGATGCCTCTTTGCTGCACTGAGGCCCTCGATTGTCTCACAGCACATGACAATACTGTCAATGGTTGGCTCTTCGATGTGGGCTCCCGTCCCCCATGGCCTCCCTCATCGGGCTCTCCTCTTTGGCAGGCTCGGTGTGGTTTGCTTCGGAGATGAAGGCGCTGGTCGACGACTGCGAGCGCTTCCAGGTGTTTCCACCAGGCCATATCTTTTCCAGCAAAGCAGGTGGGCCAGCTTCGAGGCTCCTTACGCAGCAGTAGCTGCTTGCTTGCGCAGAGCAATGCTTCGTAAGCGTCTGTGACTTGCAGGGGATTGCCGCGCCCTTGCACAGCCTCAGGTCATTTAGATGAAGTGTCACTAGTCTGGGGCTCAGGAACTGGTGTTAATGCTCAAAGGAGAATGCTTCACTTGCTGAATAATCTGGTAGAGGTTCTTTCTGTCTCGTTACGGGCCAGTGCGAGTAAGATGGTTGATAACAAGTATACGATTGTCTGGGGCCCTCCGTCCAGGTGGCTTGCGGAGGTGGTATAACCCCCCATGGTGGGATGAGCACATTCCATTGGCGCCCTACAACGCTCTGGCTCTCCGTGCCGCTTTTGAGAAGGTTTCACACACCGCCTGTGCCATAGGCTTCAGTGGGGCTTCTTGCAAAATCTACTGATAGGTAGCAGCACTCGGGCTCTCAGGCTGCAGATTGGTTGCAGTCAGTGTCTCAGGCAATATTGGTGTGCAGGCAGTGGTGAAACGTCTCATGACGGATGTACCATTTGGCGTGCTCCTTTCGGGTGGCCTCGACTCGTCGCTTGTAGCGGCAGTCGCCAGTCGCCACCTCGCCGACACAAAGGCAGGCCAGCAGTGGGGCTCCCACCTCCACTCATTCTGCGTCGGTCTCAAGGTCAGCCGCAGTTCACAATTTACCAAGCCATTATGTGTAACCTCTCAATGCAATGCTTAGTTTTGTGCTGTGATTTCAGTGCCTCAACTTGCACTTGCTTTTCTCCAGCTGGCAATGCCATAGATGCTTACAATGTTCTGCCAGCAACAATTGAATAGGTGTCTATTAATATGGGAGCAGGACAAGGTATAGGATTTAGGTCGTTGGCGTACAGGTTTAGAAAACATTTTGGCGAGGAAGTTTTCTTGAATTTTGTGGTAAGGTGGTTCTCAGACGGAGATTAACCTGGGTGCTGCAGGGATCTCCTGATCTGAAGGCAGCAAAAGAGGTGGCTGAGTACCTCGGCACACGACACCACGAGTTTCACTTTACAGTGCAGGTAAGATGAGGCTAGGTGTGCAGGTGCCATGCAGTATAGCAGCCCTGCACACTTTGGTGGGCATGAGGAATGCTGCCCTGCCTGTCTGATGGTCGTAACCTGTGAGCACAAGCTAACATGTAACATGACTGTAGGACATGACATGCTGTCTTGCACTGCCCAGGATGGCATTGATGCCATTGAGGATGTGATCTACCATGTGGAGACCTACGATGTGACAACCATACGGGCTTCGACCCCCATGTTCCTCCTTTCAAGGAAGATCAAAGCCCTTGGTGTGAAGATGGTGCTGTCAGGGGAGGGTTCTGATGAGATTTTCGGAGGTTATCTGTACTTCCACAAGGCCCCCAGCAAGGAGGAGTTCCATCAAGAGACCTGTCGCAAGGTTCTGACGCATGGTCATTAACATGATGTGCAACTGATGGCAAGAAGCGGATTAAGGTCCTTATTGCCCTGTCAGTAAATCCGCCATGATGTGCATTCATCAGTCTGGGTTGAATGCACATCATGTCATGCATTTGAAGGTAATATGTGCTTACATGTCACATGTCACTACGTCTGCGAACATCTCCCCTCTGCCATGACATGGATTCTGTGTGTGGTCAAAGTTCTTACCCTTGATTGGTTGTAGTGCCACAGATTAAGGCTCTTCACATGTACGATTGCCTGCGTGCGAACAAATCAACATCTGCCTGGGGGGTCGAGGCACGGGTCCCCTTTCTTGACAAGGAATTTCTCAACCTTGCCATGTCTATAAACCCTGCTGAGAAGATGGTAAGACCACCTGGCTCGCTAAATTATTCACTCAAGAGTTGAGCATTTTGAGAAGCAGCATGCTACACGATATGAGCTGCTTTAGTTGAGATTGTCATCAAGTTCTAAGTGTTGGTTTTCAGGTGAGACCAGGAGAAGGAAGGATAGAGAAGTACATCATGCGGAAGGCGTTTGACGATGAAGCGAATCCTTATCTGCCTAAGGTCTGTCCTTGATAGGAGACCCTCAAGCTAGCCTATATTTAATGTCTCAAATATTGTGTGCCGTCTTTCCTGAACGTTTCCTTCAACTTTGTGAAGTAACAACACAATGATGCCGTTACTTTGTAGGTCTTCTGCCTTTTGTTAATCTGTTGTGCTCTGTTACGTTGCTGAGGTCTTCACCTCCTATTCTCGACAGCATATTTTGTATCGCCAGAAGGAGCAGTTCAGTGATGGGGTTGGGTACAGCTGGATAGACAGTCTCAAGGAGCATGCTGCCTTCAAGGTAAGTGCAACCATAACATACTAAAGTCCAATAAATTGCGAAGAAGTCATTGCAGCGATCAGTACAACTTGCTATTGTCTTTTGAGCGCAGGACCTTTATGTCTTAGGATTGGACCTTTTTGCTACCACTGACAACCACTGACAAAAATGCTGCAGCAGTTGAGGAAGTCCAAAGGAATGATCTAGATCCTGTGCCCTTGCATCTCCAGGTCTCTGATCAGATGATGGCAAGTGCCAAGCACATGTTCCCTCACAACACTCCGACAACAAAAGAGGGCTACTATTACCGCATGATCTTTGAGCAAAAGTACTTCCCTCAGGTGTGTTTTTGTCAGCTTTGTGGACATTTCATAAAGCGTCAACACTGTCCTCAAAGCCACGGACCACGTGGGCTTCCAAGTGCTAAGAGATTGTGACTACAGCGGACAGCAAGCAGTCCATGTGTTGTCAACCAGGCCTTTCGGCAAGCTTTGCTCCTGATATTTGCATAGGAGCTTGCAGCAGATGACAGGTAGTAATGTGCAGCTGGGTGTGCAGTGTCCCTGCAATCTGTAGTGCACAATATGTTGTGGATGCTTGCTTGTGGTGGTGTGGGCAGCCTTGCACCTGACAAGGGCACACAACCTCATCCTTATTAGCTCACTCGAAGCTTGTCTTTCTGGCAGGAGTCAGCAAGATTGACAGTACCAGGAGGCCCAAGTATTGCTTGCAGCACTGCTGCAGCTGTGGCCTGGGATGCAGCTTGGTCGAAACACCTAGACCCCTCTGGAAGAGCAGCCATTGGAGTCCATGACGACTCTTACCGGGAAGCTGCTGCTAGCACGCCCCTGGTGGCCAATGGTGTAGCCTAGGTCGATGAGAAGATGTAGAGAACGTAATTTGTATGTATAATGCAGCAGCAATGTCAGCAGGGGCACAGTGCAGAGCTTGCAGTCTTTGAGGATTTGGCAGCTGCAATTGTGAAGTGTCAGAGAAAGGGTGAGGATGTGTTTGCTGATCATAGCTTATTGCAATCACGAAAGCTCGATTGTTGCAAGAAAGTGCCGTGCCTACCTGCAGTCTCTTTCTGAGCTTGTCCAGAATCAATCAGAAAGTTGTTCTGAATACACTGCAACTTGCTAATATAAGCCATACAAAGGCATGTATATCAAGCAGTGGCTTACATACAAATAAATGGTGAAGGGCAGATTTTGGAAAGTAGCCTCTTAATGTCAGCGAGCGTAGACTTCTGTAGGCTTTGACACCATCCCGCTTCAAGTGAAGTGCAGCAATGCTCATGAGTGTATGTAGGTAAATCAACGTGACAATTGGATGTCAGGTACTATATTGAGCTTTAGTATATGTAGAGTACTGCCTATTGAGCAAGCAATTCTCTCCTTCCACTGTATTGGTGTTCTCTAAATGGGTGGTCTCTCCCAGGCAGACTTGTACAATTGTATACAATACAATACAATACAATACAATGGGAAGGAAGGCTGCTACCTACCCTTGCCAGTGTTGGTGGAAAGAGATATATCCCGCACCATCTGACACAAACTCATGGTCCACTGCAAACACATCGGCACACGGAGCACTCGTGCAACAGCTTGTGGTCAGCTTGCAGCACAGAAGCACACATGACAAGCACAGCCTCTTACATTGGCATAGCACTTGGACACATTGGCATAGCGCTTGGACCTCAATATCTGATTCTCTAAGATGGAGATAGATGCAGCATAGAATTTTACAAGCACACATGCCAAGTACTAGCTGGAAAAGAAAGTGTGGGTCAAGTGTCCCCCTGGCCTTTTATCGGATGCATCGGACGTGGACTCCTCCTGGGGTCAACTGTCCATCCCTCTCTGGTTTAGTTGAGCTCTTCTCTGGTGTTGCAAATACGTTCCAAACACGCAAGGTCTCGTCTGCAGCAGCCGTTGCAACCCGGCCACTACTTGGGTCCTGCGACACTTGCAGACAGTCAAGAACCTGATTTCACCTTCTCGTTTGGCTACAGCAATTATGTTCCTGTTTGTCATACACCGGATTGAGTCCAAGGGACAAACTGAGGTGCAGTAAAGACTTCACCAATCACAGTGACCCTGCTACAACATATTGCAGCAGATTGGATGTGTGTTGCACCCATGTAAATAGTGCCATCCTCCAGACAAGGGCCTCGCCCTGGGTAGATGCCTTGAGCTGCTTTAGCAGATGCATGCAGGACACACAGGAGAAGGTAATATACTTGAGTAATGTGCAGAACCCTGTTGGTATGTCCTGTCAGCTCCGCAATCCTGACCATGGAAGGATACTTCCACAAGCACAGCTGGTTCTTGCTGAACCCGTGCGCGCTCAATAGTTCCTTTCTATGCTTGTCCCAGAGCAAGCCACATACCTGCCACCATATTCAGAAACACTGGTCCTTCCTGAGATGATATGATATCATTGATGTCTGAATTGAGTGTGAGCAGATGTGCAGAGAGACTGGTCCTTCCTAACATGGACAAACGCAGGAGCACAGTACAGGCTGATACCTGAGCATCTGTATCAATAGAATCAAGACATGTGCCAGAGTGCGTGTTCCAGAATTTGATACAACGATCTGCTGTACCTCCACCTGTGGCGACCAGGTTGCTCTGCCACATGCAAAGCACCAGCTCAGAAGGCTGCAAAGGACGAGAGCTGCAGAGGACAAGTGCGCATCAAGATCCACTTGACCAAGAGACCAGCACACTTGTAGCTTGCATGCACAACCTACGTATGCAGGGCCTCACTTGAAAAGGGCACCATGCAAGAGCCTTGACACCAGCATGATGGTCTGCAAAGCGGTGCAGATAGCCAGTTGTGCCTCTGCCTGTAGCGGCTGCTATGTCCCAGATGTGGACCAGATTGTCGTTGCCACCGCTTGCCAAATGGCGGCCCGAAGCAGACCAACGGAGGCCACAGATCTCCTGATGATGACCCGTGAGTTCCGAAGTCCTGTGCTCACGTGATCTCACTGCCATGAGCGGAGACATTTCTGTGTCACTGATTGACGGATGAGAGACATAGTCATGCAACATGTGCACAGGCATAATTCAGTTGCAGAGCTTGGCAAGACAGCTGAAAGGTGTTTCTGATTGAGCAGTGTTGAATCGGTTATCGGCTAGTGCAATGCACCATCATGGTTGTAGATGAGGGCGTCGCAGCCGCCCGAGGAGAGCATGTGCTCATTCCATGCAAGCGACCCAACTCGCGCTCTGTGTCCAACCAGCCGTCGGACCTGCCGAGCCAAGGAACAAAGCGCTACCAGATGTTGGCCTTGCACACTGCTTAGACCACAATGCTGACGTTTTAAGAAGTAGCAATAATACAGTAGCTACCATGACAGATGGTGAGGTTAGCAGAGGTGGCAGCCTGCTCAAGCCGTACCCTACATGCACTTGAAGTGCAACACACGTTTGAGATGAGGAGCAACTGGTTACAATTAGCAGCTAAGACCGAGAACGTGTAAACCTCTCCTTACGTAGGTGCCTTCCACTAACCTGACGCATGGGAGAGGTGTTCCACAGCTGTATCTCAGTGCTTCCTAGGCCAATGGCTATGGTTTTCCCGTCTCGCGCCCATGCCAGACTGCAAGAGAAGCAGATCATGCTTGACTTCGGCACGCATTGCCATGCCAATGCTCTGGGCTTGGAAGCTTGGACAAAGCGTCACCTGGAGACGTAGTCATCAGCTAGGCATGCCGCTATCTCGTGCACTTCTCCATTATTGCAATTCCAGAGGTGGACAACGCCCTCCATAGCGACTGCCACCACATTGGTGCTAGACCAGTCGAGCACGTTGATGTAAAAGTCGTCCTTGATGAGCGGGAGGTCCAGGATCAAGTCTGGCCTCTGCAAACGAGAAACCAGATACCTGACTAAGCTGAACACTCCTGTCTGTCATAGGGCTGGGCTATGTCCTACTCCTCTCCAAAAACGTCAGAATGAAAAGGAAGCTGCAGGCTGGAATATCCACCTCCTTCAAGCGTCGTACGGGGGTTGTCCGAGGAGCCGGTAGCGGGAGTGGTTGGACGTCTGCAGGGTGGAGCAGCCTTGCCGACGACGGCCCATCCAGAAACACTGGGGGCTTGCTGCGAAAGGCCAGAACCTTTGTAGGAGCCCCTCCAGGAGGGCTCACGCAGCTGTCTGCGAAGCCAAAGACGTTCTCCGCTAGCTTCTTCCGATACTCTTCCTGCACAGCAAGACAGGCACTTCGCGAAGCGCTCGAAGCTGTGGCCAGCTGTGCCGGAGATAGGGGCAGCGCTGTACAACGATAAGCCTACCCTGATCGGAGTGGTGCAGCACTCCGCCAGCGAGGTGTCCAGAGCGGTGCGCAGGAAGTTGTACTGCGCGGCGCTCGCGTCGCCGGCGTCCCGCGCGGGGATGAAGCGGTCTCCGCACTGCACGGCAGCCAGGCCAGTAGCTCCGGATTCAGCGAAACAGCTCTATCAACGTAATAAAATGGAGTGAGGATGTGAGCAAGCGGCGCAGGCGCGCGCGCTGACGAGCCGCCGGCTTCGGCAGGCGGCATGCAGCTACGTCGCGGCGCTCGCTAGCGAACCAGGAGAGCAGGCGGCCGAGCGGCGGAGCGGGAGGGCGTCCTCGCCGGATCCATGGCGGGGGGGGCGCGGGTCGACTGGCTAGCTCCAGGTGGCCTGCAGCCGGAGGGGGGCCCGACATTGAGCCGGTTAGAAGCCGGTTAGTGAAATTGCTCGTGACTGCCGGCCGGCAAGCGGGGGTCCGTCTCGACGACCGATTGACGACTGTCGTTGGCATCGGACCGAAGCGCCGTTTGGGCTGATTGATCGCCCTGGCAGCGATGACCGCCCCACTAACGGCCACTAACCGGCGTGAGACGACCGTTGCTGGGACGGGCGGCGGCTGTGGGGTATTGGCAAGCTCCGCATTCTCGACATTCGTGTGACGTGATTCGAACTAGTCGGATACTCGCCGGCCAGGGCGGGGCTCTCACGACGAGAATCGAGGATTCGGCCCCAAACCCCCGCGCTAACTGTCCTCCAATCTAGACCGTGTCCATTCCTTTGGGCTGGCCTCTCACAGCCACCAGGTAGCTTGGACGCGTTGTTCCTCCAAGTGGCTGTAGGCTGGTGTGCTGGAGATCTGCAGGAAGAGTGAGAGAAAGCTGCTACTCTTCCAGAGAAGAATGCGGCTGCTGATATGAAAAGAAGGTAGGGGCTGAGAAAGGCCAGCCCAAAAAGAATGGACAAGGTCCAACGAGCCGGAAGGCGCCTGAAACCGCACAGCTAGCCACGAGCAGATGGAAGCGGATGACTCTTCCAGTAGTGAGGACGCTTCCAGGAGAGGGCGGTGGCTGGAAGAGGCCAGCCCAACAAACTGAATGAACAAAGTTCGAAGGGGCCAGAGAAATCGCTAAAGTACACAGGGAACCAAGGAATTACGAAACACTCATTAACCCCCTGGTAAGCAGCCGCTGGTCGGAGAAATTAGTACTGGAGTAGCGGGTCCCCTGGCCAGGGCAAGAGGCTGCAGCCAATGCGACCGGCACGCAGATGCAGCGCTCGTGCCATTGACCGCTGCAGTGAGACTGACAGGCGCATGCGATAGACCTGAGCGAGAGAGCCTGCTGCGTCGATGTACAGCCTGCTCCTCGCGGTAATGTCGGGAGACTGCGCTGCGCGAGAGCCGGTGCAGGAGCTCGAGCCACCGAGCGCCAAACGGGGCTCTTCCGAAAGGGGCGAGGGCTGTGAAAAGCCAGCCCGAAAGAAGAAGCCGAAAGAGCTTGATTTTAATTTAGGCATGCAGCCACTGGACAGGCGAAGAACTCGACACGACCTCGGGCGCTTTCGCCGCTCGCAGTGCAATTTTTGTAGCCTAGACACTCTTCTCCGTGCTTCTGCCTGAACAGTGTACTGGCTTGATATGGCTTCCCATTCATTTCATGCGCACCTGTGCTATTATACTTAACGTGCTATACCGTGCTAAACCATTTCACTGCGCACTCTGTGGACAACGTGCTATAATAGGAAGACGAAGAGTGGCAGTAAGCTAACGTGCTCATTAAGCAACTTGGGCTAAGTCACAGGTGAGACAGCAGCAAGTGGACGTTTGCGGGTCCTGTGACCTTGACATGCCCTGAAGCTGTACACGAGCAGCCAGTTAGCATAGGAGGCCAGTCATTGTAGCTCTCACCAGCCATACGGGCCTAAAACTGCTGACAGAAGTCGAACATGCCGTGTACAGCTTACTGGGCCATTGGCAATGACACGCACATAGTCAATGAGGACTGCTACAAAATTGTAGCTGGTGCTGTCCAAGTTAATGACGTGCAGCAAAATCAGGAGTGCAGCCAGATTCCAGCAAGATACTGGAGCATTCTCAAAGTAATGATACCGCACTCAACATTGCAGCACGACCATGTATCTCCAAGTTTACACTTTATTCTACATGACATATGCTGCCAACCCCTACCCCTCTACTCCCACATACGTCACTCCACTCTCGACAATCACTATCGATAACCAGAGGCGAAGCACGGAAAGAAAGTGTACAATTGTCAAGCGCCCGTACTAGGCCACCTTGAGGGAGCCTCACACGTCGCAATTGCAAGGTTTGCTCAGCTGCTTTGCGCAGGAAAGGAGGCAGTGGCAGTAGCTGTAGTAGCGCCACCAATCCAATTGTGTGCAGTAGCAGAAGATTGGCGACCTGGCCCCACACTGGAACATACCGGGGCAAGTCGGGTCGCCAGCATATTGGCAGGTGGGGGCTGCAAGCGGCACAAGGAGGTGAGCGAGCTGTGATTTTCTGCCATGAATTGCTTGACTTCAGCTTTAGCAGAAGATGAGGAACCTTGCATGTAATGAGCAAGCGCTTGCTTAGACTCGCTTTTACAGCTGCACTGCACGAGTAGTAACTGATAACAAGTGCTCTCACGTCTCGTCTCGAGAGAGTGTGTGCAGGAGACTTACAAGACCAGACGACTGCAACACCACTGTCTTGCAGTATGCGCATGTGCTGCGCCTCAGCGTCCTGCAAGTCGGAGTTTTCATTCAGCTTAATTGGGGGAACCGCGACGTGCTCCTGAAGCCTCGATGGAGCTGGCTGCAGCCGCCCTGCAGCATCCGCGAAGCTGGCCACAGCCAGCGCCACGACAGCGGCGGCGAGGAAGCAGTCGCGCACAGAGAGCCTGGCCATGGTGGCCTGCAGCTGGCAGCCGGAGGTGAGTTGAGGGGCAGGCGTCCGAAGGGGGAGTGGTAGGAGGTTGCATTCTGCGATAAGCTTTGGAGGAGTATATAGTGAGGGCAGAGTGAACAGTCGACTTGAGTGGAGGTTGCAGTGCTCGGGCTCACAGGGGTGGAGAGGAGGGAGGGAGGTGGGCGGTGTGGATTTGGGTTTGATCCCCTTTCTCCTAAGCTGAAGGGTCCAGTGTCAAGAGAGGTCGAGGCACGGTCAAGGGCTGGGGAAAAGCGAGACGGGCTCGATCTCTGACATGGCTTTTGTTGGAGGAAAGAGTACACCAGGTGAGTGAGCACGGGCATATTGGAGCAGAAGAAGAGGAATAGTTCTTCCAATGTAGGGCAGTGGCTGTGAGAGAATGAGTCTTCCAGTAGAGGGCGATGGCTAGCCCAAACAAGAATGTGGGGAGGCCAGCCCAAAGGAAACAGCGCTTCCAAGGTTTGATAGCAGAGGCTGTGAGAGAAGTGTGAGAGGCCAGCCCAAAGAATTAAAGGTCTGAAGGCCGGAAAGGCCGGAAGGTGCAAAAAGACGAAGCCACTCTCCGTATCTTTTGTGAAGAAACAGCTCTTCTAAGAATACACGTAAGAAAAAAAGTGCTCGCCCGTAGAGAAGAGGGACACGCATCAATAATCTCAGGAGAGAGGAGAAAGTGGCTCTACCAGAGGGGCTGTGATCAGCCAGCCCGCCATCCGGAAACGATCTGACAGGATCCGAAGAGGCCCAGAAAGATCTGAACAAGGCCCGAAGAGGCCGAAAGAAGGTGCTCGCCCATTGAGAAGAGGGGCTGGCGAAGCCAACCCAAAAAGAATGGACAATGTTCAAAGCCAAAGAAAGAGGTGCTGAAAGGCGCTTTTCCCAAGGGGAGGGGCAGTTGAAGGGGGGGGGATGGGGGAGGCAGAGAGAGGAGGGGGGGGGAGAGAGAGAGCGAGAGAGAGAGAGAGAGAGAGAGAGAGAGAGAGAGAGAGAGAGAGAGAGAGAGAGAGAGAGAGAGAGAGAGAGAGAGAGAGAGAGAGAGAGAGAGAGAGAGAGA
>WELB01000123.1:367639-387776 GCA_009602725.1 Spirogloea muscicola
CCCCCCCCCCCCCCCCCCCCCCCCTCTCCTCCTCGGGCCGCCATGGCTCAAATTGGGCGCCCACATGCAGGCCGAATCCCACCTCAGGGCACCGCGAGGCGTCCCCCAGAGGCCCTCGCTGCTCTTCGGCTCTTGCCGCCGCCCGGGCCGCCGTCGCCGCCGCCGGGCCGAGATGGCGGACGCCGCTGCCGAGGCGTTGCCGACGACCAGTGCCGCGGCCGATACAGACGCCGACGCCGCCGCCAGTCCGCCGCCGAGGGCGGAACCGAGGTGTTTGCGTTCCAGGCCGAGATCAACCAGGCAAGAGCCACATTGCCGTCGCCGCTGATTCCTGCTCCCGCTTCAGCATGCCATGGCCACCACGACGCACCGAACGTCGTCGCCGGCAGACTCGCTAGCGCGGGCCATGCAAGGATCGCCGCCTGCGGGGAGCCTCGTGGGCGCTGCGGCGGCGGCCAGGGATTTTCAGCTCGTGCCTCTCACGTGGCGAGCGCGGCGTGCCGCCGTGCGCGCGCGGCCGCAGCTGCTGAGCCTGATCATCAACACGTTCTACAGCAACAAGGAGGTGTTCCTGCGCGAGCTCCTGAGCAACGCGTCCGACGCGCTTGACAAGGTCCGGCACCGCAGCCTCACGGACCCCAAGGTACGCTGCCACCATTAGTGGCACGCATACATATATCTGTATCATAATCAACGAGCGAGCACTGCCGCAGCTTGCACCTGAGCGCTTGCTTATCTTGCCGGGCTGCCTGCCTGCTGCCTATTATTGCTGGCCTCGATCCCTCAAGGTGCTGGAGCCGGACCCGGAGCTGTGCATCCGCGTGACGGCCGAGGAGGAGGCCCGCACGCTGAGCATCCGCGACAGCGGGATCGGCATGACCAAAGCGGGTGAGGACGCCACGTCGCCGACGCGCTCCGGCCGGATGTCATATGCCCCGACCAGTCTGACGTGCTGAGCGCGCCTGACGTGCAGCAGAGGTCATCAACAATCTGGGGACAATTGCGCGCTCGGGCACCAAGGAGTTCATGGAGGCGCTGCAGGAGGGCGGCGACGTGAGCATGATCGGGCAGTTTGGGGTCGGCTTCTACTCGGCGTTCCTCGTCGCTGACTGCGTCGTTGTCATCACCAAGCACCCCGACGACAACCAGTACGTGTGGGAGTCGCAGGTCAGCATTGCGGCTGCTGCTGCGGCGAGATGGACCGGTCGCGGCCGGCACCAATCATCACATCCACTTCATCATTCACGTGGCACTATTACTACTGGGATGAAAAGTAATTCCTCCAATCTATATCAATCAGACACAGCAGTCCGTGGCTTTGATAGTTCATCAGCGAAGTGCTTGATCATTGCACGCTGTGCACTTGTGTGGCAGGCGGGGGGGTCGTTCACGGTGCGGACTGCCGATGGGGACACTATGGAGCTGCCGCGCGGCACAATTGTGACACTGCACCTCAAGGAGGACCAAGCGGAGTACCTGGAGGAGCGGCGCCTCAAGGACGTCATCCGCCGCCACTCCGAGTTCATCAACTATCCCATCTACATGCGCGTCAAGAAGACTGTCGAGAGCCAGGTAAACGACGCCGACGACAACGAGGACGTCCCCATGGAGGTGACCCTGAGACCAACTATCTCACCTGCATCGAGTGCAGAGGTTTGGCAGGCGGATGCACCTCAAGCTAAGTACTTCCTTTGGTTGCGAATGTAATATCAGGGCGGCGAGGCTGAGGAGGGGAAGGTGGAGGACGTGACGGAGCGGGAGGGAGGCGCAGCGGCACCGGAGCACAAGGCGAAGAAGGTCAAGGAGGTGACATTTGTGTGGGAGCTGGTGAACAAGCAGGCGAGGACGAGCAGCTCCACCTCCCACTTGCACGCCTTGTAATGTGCTGTGAATTTCGGAGTCTAGAGGCAACCTTGTTTCTGGAGTCAGAGAGCGCCAGCTGTCCGTGACCTTGAGCAAGTGTATGGTACGCTCGGGCAGCAAGCTTTGACTGGCGGCTGTGCTACTTGAGTGCAATAGAAGCCGATCTGGATGCGCAACCCCGAGGAGGTGCGCGCCGACGAGTATGTGGTGTTCTACAAGAGCCTGACCAACGACTGGGAGGAGCCATTGGCGTACAAGCACTTCAAGGTGGAGGGCCAGCTCGAGTTCCGGGTGAGCCGCCTCCTGAAGAGACCTGAGATTGGGGCCCACGACGCCCATCATTAAAAGACCATTGGTTTGTGCGCTGCAGCCCACGTTGGAGGGACGCTGGCCAGACTACACGTGTGACAGCTGAGTTTGGGCGATCTGTTGGGTTGCAGGCTCTCCTGTTCGTCCCGAAGCGTGCGCCATTCGACCTGTTCGAAGGGCGGCGCAAGAAGCAGACCAACGTGAAGCTGTACGTGCGGCGCATATTCATCACAGACGACGCCGAGGACCTGATGCCCGAGTACCTGCGCTTAGTGAAGGGCGTCGTAGACTCGGAGGACTTGCCCCTCAACATCTCCCGCGAGATGCTGCAGCAAAGCAGAATCCTAAAAGTATCCTCAGTCAGAGTCCTTAGTCTTTCATTCATAGGTTGCGGGTCTTGATGTACCTGTGGGGTGAAGGTTTTGAGTATCTATTCTAGTAGTAGTATCTAAGCTAGTGGAGTACTGGCCACGATTGACCAACAAAGAATTACAACTCTGTCAGTATAATGGCGGACAAGATCCAACATCACATTGAAGGACTGTGACAAAGAATCATGGGACCTCCGGTTGCAACAGGTGATACGTAAGAACTTGGTGAAGAAGTGCATCGAGATGTTCTCTGAGCTGGCTGAGGACCGCGACAAGTACAAGACATTCTACGAGGCCTTCTCTAAGAACCTGAAGCTGGGCATATACGAGGACAGCCAGAACCGCGCCAAGCTTGCCGACCTTCTTCGCTTCTATTCCACCAAGTGCCGTGAGTCCTTCCTTCTGTTCATCACTTGCACCTCTCTCTCCATTGTACCTGGATACAGCTAACATAGACGCTGATGAAGTTTTAGAATTTACCGTTGAAGGGACTGTCACAGGCAACAGGAAACCCGCTTAGACGATGAGGCCATGCCGCGACTGATGCTGGGCAGGCGATGAATGGACGAGTCTGAAGGACTACGTAACAAGAATGAAGCCTCAGCAGACGGACATCTACTACATTACGGAGGAAAGCCTCAAGGCCGTGGAGCGATCGCCGTTTCTGGAGCGGCTTCAGAAGCTGGATATGGAAGTGCTGCTCATGACAGACCCCATCGATGAGTACATGGTGCAACAGGTGAGCATGGCGCGTGGCACGCAGGTCTAGCAAGTCCGTCAGTACTGCCAGTATAACCTATGCCTGCCTTAGGTGTTGAAGTAGCTCCTTGGCTGCAAGATTCACTATGAGCAGCCAGAACGAATAGGTGGGATGAGAGTAGAAGCCTGAGGCTACACTTTGTTGGCGCCTCAATTTAGATATCGCAAGATTCTGACTGCAGCTCAAGGAGTACGATGGGCACAAGCTCGTCAATGTGACCAAGGAGGGGCTGAAGCTGCCCCTCGAGAGCGAGGAGGAGCAACAGGAGTGGGAGCGCCTGAAGCAGGAGTATGAGGGCCTCTGCAAGAAGGTCAAGGAAGTATTGGGCGACCGCGTAGAGAAAGTAGTCATTGGGAAGCGCGTCACTGAGTCGCCAGCCGTCCTTGTGACCGGCGAGTATGGCTGGACCGCCAACATGGAAAGGATCATGAAGGCTCAGGTACAGTGCCTCCTGAGAGTTGTCCCACATAAGCTCAAATTTGTCGCCCCTCCCTGTATTTGATGTAGAGACCTTCCCCTTGCAATAACACAATTATTACTCCCTCTGTAGATTGTGATGAAGCCTGGACAAGTATTTGAAGCGTGCCTTCATCCTTTGCCCTAGTGAAGACTGTACATACAAGCAAGCAATTGCATATGCTTCCAGCGGCTGAGCATGCGGCGCTTTGAGAGAATCGTAGACAAGGTTATCGGATGACCTTGCAAGCCTTGCCTCCTGGTTGGGGCTTGCGCAGGCACTGCGAGACGAGACCATGTCCAGGTACATGATGAGCAAGAAGACGCTGGAGCTCAATCCCCACAATGCCATTATCCAGGAGTTGAAGCGACGGATGGACGCCGACCCAGATGACAAGACGCTCAAGGACCTTATTGTCCTGCTGTATGAGACTGCGCTTCTCACTTCCGGCTTCAGTATCGACGAGCCGCAGGTAATACTGCTTTCACGTGAGAGCATCATATAGTAGGTCTAGAGGGTAGCCATCAAGTACGACTGCCTTGGCTGCGAGGCAAGGACGCATAAACCTTGTCCATGTTGGGCCTTGTCCTTTCAGGACGGGTGAGTGACGCATCAGCTTGTCTGTGCTGCAGCTCTTTGCACGTCGCATTCAACGCATGATTCAACTGGGTCTAGGAGTGAAGGATGACGAGGAGGAGATGCAAAGTGGTGATGAGATGCCGCCCCTAGAAAGGGCAGCCGAAGAGAGCAAGATGGAGGAAGTCGACTAGGCCTGCAATGACTTAGTGAAGCGAGTGGATGGTGCCTTGGTGTCAAAAACAAATGCACGTGGGACTGGGTCGGACCTGCTTTGAAAGTCGACAATTAGGAAACAGTGTCGCCTACCTTTCAGTGGGTTGGCCTCATCGACCAAGTTGGGCGGTCTCAGACACGTTGCACAAGGCACATCTGCCACCAGAGAAGTCCTGAGCTTTTGCTGTATCTGTCCTTACAGTGTCAGTATCACAACAGCATAGCACTCGATGGACATCTGATGAGAGCCGAGCCTTTCATGCTGCAGGATTGCCAGAGTGTTGTCCACCTAAGATTGCACCGGCGTGGATAGCAGTCTCTTGTCTGCCAACATACAAATTAAGGGAGGGGAGGCGGAATACTTTGAACCATATTCGTAAACCACAATGGAATGAAGCGTACACGGGGATGCCAGGCTTCTCAAAGCAAAGGCTGAGACCCAGCAAGTGGCGTTTGAGATGGTTAACTACACTTGGGTTCCCTACATCTAGGAGTAGGCTCACCTAGATGGAGGACTCTACACAAAATTGTCACCAATTCTTGAGACAGAAGCAACTAGCGGAATTGTGCAAGGCAGCGTACACAGTCAAGAAGCAGTCAAAGTTCCATTGCCTCGTTACTAAATTAATATGGTCGTCCCAGATCCTCTATGTATCAGCTAACCTAGATGCTACCCTTGACCAGCAAACGACTCACACCTTCATATGCATACTTTCCACCTGATCTTCATTCACAGGGCTGGGAGGGACGTACAGGATGCGCATCAGCGCCTTCCACAGCTGCTCTTCTTCGATGGGCTTGGTCACGAAACCGTCCATACCTGCCTCCTCACACCTCTCTCTGCTGCCCTTGACCACGTCAGCTGTCAGGGCCAGTATAGGTAGTCGTTTTGACACATTGAGAGTGTCCCTCTGCAGCTTGTCGGAAGCTTGCAACTCCGCCTTCTGCTCTTCCTCAAGCCAGCTCTTTTCCATGTCACGGATGCGCTTTGTGGTCTCATACCTGCATATTGTGGGCAATGAGTTGCAGAAGCTGCCGGTTAGTTACCGTTTGACTTGTGCAAGTACACAGTGTGCTGCTGCCATAAATGTATGTTTTCCTACTCTGTGTCTTTGATAACGTTTACGTGCTTTGAGGCCCAAACTCCTGTCCAGGAGATTCGTCCTCCTGCAACTCGTGACCTCGTTGACTGCAGTCAAGCAAAGCTAGGGAGGCAGGGACCTTTCTATATATATGTAGGCAGTCACCTACCCATCCATCTCAGGCATTTGCACATCCATGAGGATGCAGTCAAAATGGCGTGATGCTGCCAAGCTCTGAAGGGCCATCTTCCCACTTTCAACGCAGTGCACAACTGCACCAAAGCGAGCAAGTGTTGCAGATGCCACCTTCCGATTCACCAAGTTGTCATCCACAACCTGCAAGGGTCAGCGACATCATGCAATAAGAATCTGGAAGGCTTGTGCCACAGACAACAGCATGACACTGCCGCTTCGAGAGTACCAACACTGAAGCTCTGAGCCCCTTTGACCCACAAGCAGTCGAAAACACCAGTACTGTGCCAGTTACATGCAGGCACTGCAGCTTCTGCATTTACATATAAGATACACTACAGCACGGAAGCAGTCCCACTCGCAAGGTGCTCACCATGATCTGCTTGCCACTGAGCACCATGCACAGCATCTCCTGCCTCTGCAGCGTTGCTCGCCTCGTCATCACCCCTAGGCGGCTTGTGCCCATCTCCAGAGCCTGAAGGAGGCATGCTGCCATGGACCGACTGCGCAGGGGCTTGAGTAGAGTTGTAGAGAACCCCAACTTCCTGGCAAGGAGCTCATCGTCCTGCTGCAAAGTCGTGGCCAGAAGAACGAGCTTTGCAGGTTGCACCCCTGGTCTTCCTTGGTTCTGCATTTGCCACACAAACGCAAGGCATGAGGTGACGACCCTGACAGGCATGGAGCAGTAACCCTTGTGCGCCTGAGTCAGTAAAGAAGGCAGCTCAGTGTGGCGTGCGCGAAGTATGGTCCATCCTACATTAGGACATCAGATCAGGAACTCAAGTGACAGATTGAGGTCCTACCTTGAACTAGCGCAGCAACAGGAATGCATTGAGGACTCGGCCACTACCCACCTTGTCAAGCGCTTCTACGAAAGCCGTCTCTAACGCGGCCCAGCTGGTCAGACTGGAGGCACTTGAATCGACCAAGACAATGTCCCACAAGGCTGTGGCCGGGCCATGTGTTGGTGTCGCTGTGTGCACTTGTGCTGCTGCAGCCACAGATGTTTGTCCACTCTGCTCCAATTTCTGGAGAGCTTCCTCTGTCCCCTCGGCAAACTCCACGTAAACACCAAGCCGCAGCAAGTAATTGGCAGTGACCTGTTATATACAGACGAGAAACAGCAGTGCATCAGTCTCTTGGAACAGATCAGACTCTGCTCTTACCATATTCATGAAGGCAAGAGTCAGTGACAGCTGTTCCTGCATGCTCCAGCCTAGACCATCCCAGACTGTACATTTCACAGCAATTTAAGGTGTAACAAATAGCTCCAAGTAGCGAACCTCAGCCCTGACAGGGCGCTCGTCCACAATCAAGGCTCTCAAGCCCTTCAGCTTTGTCATGTTTGGGAGTTCTGGTTCTTCCTCGGCCATTGCCTCGTGCTTTCCCAAATCCTCCAGCAAGATATCAAACTTGAATGTTGTACCCACTCCTAGCTCGCTCACGAATGTCATATTCCCACCCATCATTGCCACCAGCCTGGTATACAGCAGATATGTGTCAGGAGCCTCAGTCATCCAGGATAACATATGGCAATCCTCAGCTAACAACCTCCTCATGTGAACTCACATCATCCACGTACTCAAGGTGAACAAATGACAAGTTGGAGAGTCGTCACTGTCACCTCTCGTCTTCTTTTCTTCCTGCAGTTTCCCAGGACATGAGCAGGAGGTACATTGTGTTCACGGTTATCTGCTATAGGTGCAATTTAAGCATAGACATGAACTCTCTTGACATGTAACGGGGGAAGCCAGCCTTACCTTTGACTGATACTAAGGCCGATGCCAGTGCCCCCATGTAGTCGCTGGGTGCTGCTGTCAGCCTGCATGAACGGCTCAAAGATTCTGCTTTGGGCAGATTGGGGGATGCCAATGCCAGTGTCCTCAAGCTCAAACACCAACCTGATAGGTCTACCTCTTGCTCCTGTGCATCTTTTGTCTTTCCCCTCATCCTTGTTGACTGGAGAACTTGCAAAATCCTGGGGCTTCTCATTCTTATAAGTACTACCTGACAGATAACTTTCCCTCCTACCTGTATCACTATCTCGTGTCACACTTCCTGTGACTCCTGGGCTTGAAGGCCTGAAGCGAGAGGCCACCCTGTCCTTGTCTTCTGCTACGCTTCTCCCACTTAGACTCTTGAGCATCAACGTCCTTGAGATACCACGCCCAGAAGTGGATGCCTTGAGTGACTCTAGCTGCCTCGTCACAAAGTCCTCATGAGTAGCAAGCTCACCCTGATCACATCTTAGCGCGGGGTCTGCAGCAGCAGGGCTTGGCGTCCTCTCCTGGTCAGAGGATGGCATGACCTGCCTCAAAGCTTGACAAGTACAACAGCATTGGGATGACTTGCCATCTGCCGGAAGGAGGCCATCTATGATCTCCTCCTCAGCATGATCAGATTGCTCATTAGCTGCTAGTTGCAAGGGATGTATGCCTTTGGATGACAAGGGCATGCTGACCCCCTCGATATCCTTAGCAGTGAGCCCATAAGCATGACCTGGTATCCACCTCAGTGCTTCAGAAGCTGCTTGACGTGCCAACTCGAGGAGGCCTTCAGAGTGAGAAGGAAAGACTGTCCTTGGTGTCAGCGGTCCACTTCTTTGCAATGAGGCATCACCACTTTGTACAGATGTCGGTGGCTCTTCTACCTTGTCAACAACCTTCTTCACTTTCAGAAGGATGTGACCTTTCTTCGTGAACTTCAACGCATTGCCAATCAGGTTCACCAAGACCTGACGAAGCCGCACTGGGTCCCCAACCAAGCACCTCGGCACACTCTCCAGGATCTGGGCAGCTAGCTCCAGCCCATCACCTTCTTCCCAGGTTTTCTGAGCGACCGAAGCGAACATACTCAGGACGTCATCAACGAGCATATGAAGGTTGAAAGTAATAGATTCAAGCTCCTGAGCAGCACACGGCCAATTTGTCAGCATCATAGCAGACCCTCAAGGCAAGAATGTACAAGCATGCCATATGAGTGCAAAAGGCCTCTGATGGAAACATTGCTGAGCCCAAGGTCTACTTTTGCAGACACTCGTATCAAAAGAACGCTTCCTGGTCTAGCTGTTGTTGGCCTGATTGGGTTATAGCCTAAAAGTGGACACAACGACACATATCCCAAAACGTCGAGAAATACGGTTAAATCTAATATGGAGTTTATTCAGATTGTGCTATATATAATGAATCTGATGTAAGTACCATTCGCCCAGACTCTATCTTGGAGAGGTCCAACACATCGTTGATGAGGTAGATGAGGGCATTGCCACTTGACTGGGCTGTCCTGCAGTAGTCGAGCTGTACATTATCCATTGGTGTTCGGATCAACAGGTTGATCATCCCCAACATTCCATTCATGGGCGTACGTATTTCATGGGAAATAGTAGCTAGAAAGGCAGACTTGGCCATATTGCCAGCTTCTGCAGCCACTTTGGCTGCCTGCACCAAAGCTCAAGCGCGGTGATGTCAAGGCCAATTCCAACGTCCCTGAGCAACGCACGGATTGAGGAAATAGCAATGCTGCCTAGAATAAGCTGAGACGTGTTTGTTGATGAAGGTGAAGGTGGGCACCACAGGTGTCCACCTTCATCTCATCCTTGAGTGCCTCCATACGGTGAAAGTCCCACTCCATTTGCTCTATTCTGTGGAACGCTTCCCAGATGATCTCAAGCAACAGGAGGGAGATGACAAGTGCCAGGACACCAGAAAGGAGGGCCCCCTTAGGAAAGGTGTATGGAACGGCATATCCACAACGGAGCTCATGCCTGCAGATCAATGCTCCCAGGACATTACTGAAAGGTGGCTTTGCTCTCACAGCACTGACATCCTCCCACAACAAAAGATTGATCCTTTGATTTAATGCAGCCCCTAATCTCCTCAAACACAACAAGTTTCCATTGTCACTACAACTTCTGACCAAAATTGGAAGTCTGATGTGATTCTGTTTTACGGAATGAGTGAGTGAGTGTAGTAGGAACCCCTTCCACATACATACCTACGGCTGCTATCACCCAGGTCCAGCTTGTACACAGTGCTATGATACAGGTTGGGCAAACCAGGACCTCCAACAGCGAGCTCTGAATTTTGTGGCACATACAGGCCCAATGGTACATCCTCAGTGACATCATCGATGCGCAAGACAAGGCAGGAAAGTCTGTCAACCCTGTTCCTGCACACATATGAGCGTAAGTATGTGTCTGAGTTACTTCAACAGTCAGTGAATTTCTAAGATGCAGGTGAAAAACATATCAATGAATATCTGGACGGCAGCAAGTGCGACTTGCACTGTGCTTGAGCAAAGGCCAGAACCTCGACTGTATACTGCCACTCTGATGCGGTCCAACAGAAATTTAGCAGCAAATGTGCAAAGTGCAAGCACGCAACCGCACTTCCAAATCCTGTGTTAGCTCTTCCAACTTGTATACGTGCCTGGAAGAGCTTTGAGTGCTCAAAAGAGGTTCGATGCAAACAGTTGGATCTAGAAGGCCCCCAACAAAGCCCCTGAGAGCTTCGGACTGGGCTTCGACTGGTGCCCAGGGCAAGGCTTTAGAGTCAACAACTGAGAAGGTAATGTAAATCACTGTCTTGTTGTTGAACACGAAGGGCGCTGAGGTTGCCATGTTGCCTGTTTCTCGTGCCCGGGCAACCGTCTACAGCCATACAGCACAAGTCAGGGTCCACAAAATACTCCTTGCACATGATAAGGCACGTAGCGTACTAACACAGGTATGTGGAACTAAATAAATCATATACTTTGCCATGACTACTGGAACATCCGAGCAGCAAGGTGATGGCCTGCGAAGTGCAACTGCCCCTGTTGAATGAGACCAACCAAGTCCCCTTCTCTTCTATAGAATCTCTGACTCATGGCAAACACTCAATTGCTACCTAGGCCTCAACTGCTCGTTCTGTGCATTATGCTGCATTTCCACATGCATGTATCAGAAGTAAGGCGCCCAAGTGGTGGGCTGCTAGTATACCTTGTAAAGCAGTGGCTGTGAAAGCAAATCCAAGCTTGGGTAAGAGTGGCGTGGCGCTGAGTGGGTTATGACTACATACTCATCAAGGTCCAGATAGCGACTCTGCCAAATCCACGTACCACTTCCATAAGGCCAAGGCCTATCGGGGTTGCAAACAGGTGCAGCACCTGTAGCTCATCTGCTACCAATGTCATGCAAGTGCAGAGCCTCTATTGAGGTATACAAGGACACCCAAGCTGACAGGGAGGTGGTTTGGAAAGCCAACCTTCATGGGCACCCACTCTGATACCTCCAAGCCATGATTTTTCTCAAAGTTAGCACGATGAGAGTGCTTCACCAATGCCATCACATGATGATTGACAATAGCCTGATCAAGCTTCGTCTCATTGACATACATCTGCATTAAGGCGGCAGCAGGCTATTGGGTGTTGTGAGACAATGACAAGCTCGCTAAGCCCCACCTGAAGAAGGCTTAACTGCAGCTCTTGGTCATAACCAGCGCCGGGCTTCTAGCTCAGGCTTCAAAAGCTTCAGAGATACTAATACGCTGTGCAGAGCATAAGTGCATTAGCAGTTGGCTTGTTCTCCTTGACCTGTCAAGAGTCAGGAGAAGCCGGCAGATCTAAGGAGGACTGCATAGTACTCGATTGTATCTGAAATCAACGACAGTGGCATACCTCAAAGGCTGCACTGTCAAGCTGAGAGGGAACTTTGCCAAGATGGAAAGTCTTAACAAGCGCTTTGAGTGCTCGTATCTGCTGAGTATTTGTCAAAAACTGCACCATGGAGGAGCTGCTAAAGTCAGACTATAAGAGCATGCTGAGCAGCATTGTCTATTTTCAAGAAGCGGACTGGCAGTCATTGCTGGTGGGTTTAGGTTTGCAACAATCACACAAGCCAGGCCAGACTTGCACTGTCAAGCAGACAAAGGCTGCAAGAAGAGAGTATCTAAATCCATTGAGCATCTTCAATCAGGGATGGCAACAGGAAAATTCTGCACCTTCTCTTCAATCATGCGCGCCCGATCCATACAGATGCTTTCCAGCTGCCTCTGGCGCTGCCGGCTGAAGCTCCGATGATTGTTCACAAAGATATATACAGCCATGAGTATGCCAGAGAGGAGCCATAGCGCCAAGAATGCCTTGCGCCAGTTCCGGCTCAGCTTCGCCGGGGTGAGCGACTCAGAGGTCAGCGCGCCAAACATCCTGCAACTTGCTTTGGCTTCACAGTCTCACTGGCAGAGGAGGCGCAATGACCGCAGAGCTGCCGCTGAACAGCCCGTGCCTTCAGTTGCATCATTGACTTGCGGCTTCAGTGGTTTCCAGGTCACCCGTCTTGCTCGGTGCCCTAGAGGCCACACCTCAGCGAGCAGGCCACTACCCTGTACGCCAATTGAAGCTCCGGCACTGGCGTGACACATATAGCTCCGGAGCTGGTGATACCAGCAGCAACCAAATCCCGGAAGTGGCTGCCAATCAGGGTCCCTGCTGGCCTTAGGTCAAGATTGGTTGATTCCTGCGATGCTCCATGTAATGGCCGACACAGCCACTTCTTTGGCGTATCCTCCACTAAGTGCACCTTGCAGCAGCGGCGATGCTCGCTCCACCACAGATGTTCTAATGAGTAGCTGCACAATCTGCCATGACGAGCAACGCCGGTAAGCAGGCGGTCCGTTGGCGTTATCCGAGTGCCCTGACCTCAACCTGCACTTTGCGCAGGCGAGATGCGCTCGAGTGCCAGCCGCTGCAGACCACTGCCAAAATCTGCTCCGGCTGAATCCCAGTAGGTCTGCCCTGTCTGATGCATATGCAGCTGGCGAAGGTGGACTACGTTCTGTGAGGCTCATCAAGATACTATTTACAAGGGCACGGTGATGTGCCTTGTATCAAGATGCCTAGAGCCAGGTCAGACGAAGTTGTTTCTGGAGCCGATGGTGGGCGGCAATCAGCGACAATGATCCACAATGGAGCGCCTGTCGGTCGAAGCTGCAAGTGCGGCGTCTACCAAGCTCCAATTTGACGCGGGCCTGTACACGACTTAACCGCCGCCGCCGCCGCCGCCGCACCGCCGCCGCTTGTGCCGCCTCGCAGGCGACGAGGAGGCTGCCCAGGGCAGCCTCGTCAGGCCGAGCGCGGCACAGGCACTCAGACGCCAATGTCCCGCAGAAGCGAGCTGCCGGGAAGGCAGCACAGCAGCTATCTGCGGGGCAAGCACAGCCAAGCCACCGACGCAACCGCCGCCGCCGCCGCCGCCGCCGCCGCCGCCGCCGCCGCCGCTGCCAGGAGAGGGTGGGGCCGGCAAGGGGGAGATTAATGTCAGCAATCTGTGGGAAGCGCCTGAGGGGTGGGAGTGGGCGAGGGGGGTGTCGAGGCCGGGGAGAGAGAGGGTGCTGCCATGGGGTGGGCTTTGAGGGAGAGGTGCAGTCATCGATAGAACTTCCTGGGGGAAGGGAGAGGTCGGGGGGCGGTGCTGCAGAAAGGGAGAGGGGGCATTGGGGCGGGGAGGGGGGTGGGGCGGCGGCGGGCCCCACGGCGGGGCACCGCGCCGGTTGGGGGAAGCAATAGGCCGCCGCGCCCGGGACGCCGCGGCCCGTGATGCCTCTGCCCGCCGCGCTTGCTCCCCGTCGGGCGCACTGGCTACGGGAGCTGCCGCGCGAGCCGCGTTTGGCGGTGCGGCCCGGCGGACATGGGCCGCCGGCCCGCGCTGCCCTGCTGGCAGGCGCTTCGCCCGCCCGTGGGGCCACCCGGGCAGGCCCGGGGTGGGTGGCGGGGGCTTTTTGCTCGCTCAGCCGCATCAATCAGCACTAACTGAGGCACTAACCGGGGGGCATAACTCATGTTGTGCATCTCAATGACTCCATTAAGCGGCAAACGCTCAAAATCCTGGAATTCTTATGCGTCCGTTGACGCTGTGTCAGAGACTGTCCGCCATGCACTGACGTCGCCAAGAACCTCCGACCTGGACAGTGGATGCTGGTGGCGCTCGCTGACCTGGATGCATCGCAGCCGTTTGAAGCGCCACGAGGGACTGAACCAGGGTGCCAGCGTGGCATGTAGGCTCCCCAGAGCAGCACAGGTTGCCCCAACCGACGGCAAGACCACGTGGCGGGTCCTCTACCGCAACCACCGCCGCCGCCGCCGCCGCCGCCGCCGCCGCCGCCGCAGCCGCCGCCGCTAAGCCCGCCGCCGTTTCCGGTGACGACGCCGTCGTCGGCGGCGGGCTGCGACGACGGCGGGGGCTTGAGCCGCGAGCCGCGCCACCGTCTCAGGACTCAGATCCGAGCCTCCGGGCCGTGGACTTGATGGTGATGCAGACGCTGCCGCCAGCGCCGCCAGCGCCGGCGCCGCCTCGCGGCAGAGCAGCCGACGGCGGCGCTGTGGCAGAGCCCCCGGCCTGCCGTCGCCCGCGGCCCGCGCGTCGGCGACACCGGCGGCGCCGTAAGCGGAACCCCCCGATTTGAACCCCTGCCCTCGCCAAGCGGCCCCTTGGGACCTTGTCCATCCCCCCCTGGGCTGTGGCTTGTCACCGTCATAGCCCCCTACTGGCAAGAAGGCCGTTAGAAAGTGAGTGCCTGACGTAAGCCGGGCGTCGCAAGCGCGCTTACCTGGAAGCTCAGATGGAGCCGATCGAGAGCCTCGCTGACTTCTGTGCTTTTATGGTTCTATCCTATCTGGCTGCCGGAAGCATCCAAAACCCGTCTGTTGCGTCGCACACCACAGACCCCTCCTTGAAACCTGTGGACTTGAGTGTCCTGCTGCTGTTTCTTTGTGCTCCCAACCACAGGAAACGAAGCTCTCGCCTATGTCTTATCTCGTCGCCCCCCTCCTTTTGGGGTTGCAGGTGCTGCTGCTGGACGACGTGGGGCTGAGCGCCGGCGAGCGCGACCTCTTGGATGGCGCGGCCTGGCGGCTCGTGCCCGGCGACCGCGTGGGCCTCGTGGGCGCCAACGGCTGCGGCAAGTCCACGTTGCTGCGAGTGATCGCCGGACGGCGGGACGCAGATCGCGGTGCCGTGCTTATGGACACCGGGACCCGACTTGGGTACCTGGAGCAGACGGCCGTGTCTGGCTCCACTCGCACTACGTGGGACGAGGCACGGTCGGAGATGGCGGAGCTCAACGCCGCCGAGGAAGAGCTCAGGGCTGCGGAGCTCGCGGTGGAGCGCGAGGAGCACGGCGCCGTGCAGCTGCTCGGCCAGGCCATGGAGGCCTTCGAGGCGGCGGATGGCTACAAGGCGGACGAGAGCATCGCCAGGTGCTTCCAGCGTGCAGCGCTGCAGAAGTGCTGCCACACTGAGGGCGGCACTGAGATGTTTGTGGTTGTGCTCATTGCCAGCCGGGCTCCACTTTGCGAGCAGCTTGTTTGGAAGTGCTGACACGGCCTTCTCATCCTGGACAGCGTGCTCGGTGGCCTGGGGTTCGGCCCGCGCGACTGGAAGCGGTCGTGCGCCGAGTTCTCGGGCGGCTGGCAGATGCGCATCGCGCTCGCTCGCCTGCTGCTGGCTCAGGCCGGCGCCGGCGCGCGCTCCCTTCTCCTGCTCGACGAGCCGACCAACCACCTCGACAGCAGTGCCAGGGTGCGCATAAATTTGCTGAAAGCATCATCGCTATTAACGTGAACGTTATAAATCTGCCGCTCTGATACTGGCTCTGCCGTCCGGCTGGCAGGCGTGGCTGGCCAACTATCTGCGGGCGGCGCCGGGCTCGGCTATCGTGGTGAGCCACGACGAGGAGCTCCTGGACCGTGTGTGTGGCCGCATCGCTGAGATCCGCGGCAGCCAGCTGCACCACTTCACCGGCAACTACTCCAAGTTCCTCCGGGAGCGGGAGGCGCGGCAGCAGCAGGCGGCCGCGGAGGCCGAGGGCCGCTCTCGTGAGGCTGCGCGGCTCCAGGGCTTCATCACTCGCTTTGGCGCCAAGGCAACCAAGGCAGCCGCCGCCAACTCCAAGAAGAAGCAGCTGGCCCGGCTCCAGGAGGACATGCCCCAAGAAGTTGTTGCTGGTGCGCATCTAGGATTCGTTCTTAACTCCCAGCAAAGCACTGTCTTCGAAAGTCAATAGGAAGTTTGTATACTCAACTTCCCCTTAGAGGCCTGACAACCGTGTAGTCATTACTTGCAAGATTGTCGTGCTTCAAGCTCCATTCGTGCTCTGGTAGCTCTCGCCTTGCCGTCTCTCACAGGGTGCAGAGCTTGAAGCTGTTGCTCACTTGCGTGCTGTCCACTTTGCTCAGCCGATGCCATCGTACTATCGGCTATGTCTTGCCAGGGATGGCGGATGCTGCTGGGGAGCGGCGGAGCGTGAGCGTCAAGCTCCCACCGGCGCCAGCATGCGCTCGTGAGGTGCTGACCTTGAAGAAGGCGGCCGTAGGCTGGGCAGCCGGGCAGGCCCTGCTCCGGAATGTCAACCTCAATCTGGAGACGGGCATGCGGCTGGTATGCAGAAGGCCCCCCTTGATGCTCAAGGCCTGGCCAATGCTAGCAAATGCTGCTCGGCTGCAGTTGCGCAAGGGACTCGGTACAAGAGGTCACTAGTCTTTCATGTGTCACACTAGATCCTACTAATCATCAGTGGAAATCGATTAAGTGTGAGGAGGTGTTGTATTGTATGGTGTAGGCATTGACGGCCTGAGGGTTTTGTGCTGGGTATAGTAGGAGGTTATGAAGTTGAGCAGCATAGGCTGCCGCACCATCGGATTCCACACTACCAAGCTGACACTGGCACCAGCTGCGCCGGATGTTGTGGCAGGTCATTCTCGGCCCCAACGGATGCGGGAAGTCGACGCTGCTGCGGGCGCTGGCCGGCGAGCGGACGCTGCTTGAGGGCACCCGGGTGGTCGGCGCGGGCGTCCAGATTGGCATCTTCACACAGGACCTTGCACAGGACCTGCAGCAGGACCTCTCAGCACTCGAGTGCGTCTTGGAGGTATGTGCTCCTGGCGTCATGCAGGCCAACTAGCGGCACGGCTCTACCATCTCGGTGGTTTATAGGCAATTTGATGAGGAAGCTGCCACTGCGGTGCAGCTTCTATAGGTCTCGGATCTGTATTCCTGAGCCATCTGCCTGCTGTTGTGCTGCGGTGCAGATAGCAAGAGAGAAGGACCCGACTGTGACGGATGTGAAAGCGCGGACTGCACTTGGCGCGCTGGGCCTCAGCGGCGAGACCGCCTTACGCCCAATCAGGGAGCTCTCAGGTATGCGGCCATGAAGGGGGCCAGCAGGGCAGGGGTTGTTTGCGATGATCAGATTGCAGACTACAAACCTTGCTACCAGTGATGGATCGGCGTCAATTTGTCTTGCATTTAGTTTGCACTTTACTGAGTTAAGTAAGGGTGTGGCGGCCTACTATTACAGATAAATGCTAGACTTTGAGGTTGAAAACCTTGACACTTACAACTTTTGGCACATGCAATTAGACATCTCACAATTTACTGAGTCAGCTCAGCCCCTTCTCTGTGGCTGCTACACATTAGTTGGGGACTTGCGTTGAGCTTGCCGTTTCCTTCTTGATGAATCTGCGAGCTCCTTTGGATGCTGTGCCGCCAGGCGGCGAGAAGGCACGCGTGGCATTGGGCGGCTTCGTCCTGCGGCCGCACAATGTCCTCCTGCTGGACGAGGCGAGCAATCACCTTGACCGGCCCACCGCCAAGGCACTGGCCGCCGCTGTCAAGAGCTTCAAAGGTAGCCGCTGCTGGGCCTGCTGGCAGGCATCGATGCGTGTCAGTGCAGACATCCGGACGAGTGTCGCGATCGCCCATGCGCTGGTCGTTCTCAGCCTTTCAGAGGCCCTCTCTGTGCCATGTGGGCAGGCACAGTCGTGGCCGTCACGCACGAGCTGGAGTTCGCAGAGGCCATGGGGCCCACGCATGTTGCACAGGTGCTGCCCGACGGTGGGGTCGCAGTCGACTTCTGCATCGCTGGCGAGTTGAAGGACGGCGACTTTGGAACGGCGGCCGTGCCACGAGGAGGACGAGGCGCGGCTTTGCAGGGGATGCAGATGAGGACCAACACAGAGGCGGCCGGCAGCTCGACCAAGGACCCCGAGAGAAAGCCTGGGACTGGGCAGGCAAATGACCGGAAGAAGCTGCAGCAGGTGTGCTTCACAACCAAGGGGTCCATTGGGGTCCATAGCTTGACTGATGGGCTCATGATTTGATGGCTTCTTACGAGAGGGTATGTCGAGGAAGGGGCTCAACACGAGAGAATGAATGGAGTCAAGTTGTTGACTTCACAATATTTGCTTGATTGAGTCGGATAGCATAGGGAAAACGGAAGGGAGGCCTGCGTCCCGGTGGTATTGGACAAAGAATTGCTCTTATGGCTTGCCGCCATGATGGCTGCTGATAGTGGTCGGAGACTGCGTCAGGCAGGCGTACACGCTGACCTTGAGACTACGCCTGCGCACTTGGCTACGGGCGCGCCAATTGTGGTGTCCTTGCAGGCGCAGGCCAAGATTAAGCGGCTGCTGGAGACGATCAGTGAGCGGGAAAAGGAGTGTGCGCTGCTAGACGAGCAGATGATGGAGGCGGGCAGTGACGTGGGAAAGGTGCAGGAGCTGCTGAAGGCCAAGCTCGCGGCGCAGGCAGCGCTGGCCGAGGCCGAGGCAGAGTGGGAGCGATTGGAGGGTGTTGTGGAGGGGCTGCAGAACATCAGTGCCAGGGAGCAGCAGCTTGCAGCGACAGCCGCTGCATGAGACTGCGCGCGCTTGCTGCGTGCCAATAGCCTGACAGCATTCGGGAGGTTGCAATGTGGGTACCGGTGAAGCAGGCCTCACTGGCCTCTACCTTTGTCTTGTGTTGCGTCACTTTGATAAAGTGGTACACTTCGCACTCATTACAAGGGTCTGACAAGCAGCCATCCTCAGCAGCTGGCTCAGTTTATCTGCACATTGCTCGGGTGTAGGTATAGTGTGTGTGTAGGTTTTGAAGTATGAGAACAGTGTTCGAGGGTGTAGGCTTAGACACAGAACACACTATGGTGCTCATTCTTTCATATACACCAGCAAGAATGTCTTTGATCCGATATCAGAACAGGACAGAAAGAGTAGCAGCAATACACTCTTAGGCTCATTTCGATGAATGAGCAGGCTAGCTGGTGGTGTTATTCCTCAAAGAATCCTGACTATGTGGCATCTGCCTTTCAGACAGAGACTGGGGCGCAGAAATCTCAATTGGCAGGCAGGCCAGTGTCAGCAAGCCATTCTACATAATCTGAGCTAACCTGTGAAAGTTTAACATATACAGCATGGCCACGCGCCTATAAGAAGGATGTTTCCTGGCGTTGCAGCCCCATGCACCTCTGCTACAATTTTGCCGCTGCACAGCCCCGTGCATCGCCCCTGCTAACTTGGTGTGACAAACAGCAGTAAGCAACGAGCGCAGTGCTCGTGAAGGTCAGTACCCTACATAAACTGCAGCGTTGACAACGTAGCAGTCGTCGTTCTTGTCGCCCATGGACTCAAGCGCAACGCCTGAAGGCGTCACAAGGCCGCCATCCACGACCTCGACGCCCACAATCTCCCCGCTGGGCAGAGAATGCCCAGCGGGGATAGGCAGCCGCCGATAGAGAAGTGTCAGCAAAGGCGGCCCCGGTGCTCCCAAAATTGCCTCCAACATAACCAAGCCATGCCTCCAGATGCTAATACGGCAGCTGATTATATCCTTACTATCAAGCCTCGTTATAATGGCATGGTAAGCTGTGGCAGTGACGCCAAGTGCCAGTCTTTTCCCATGTGGAGGGCCCGCCGTGAGTATGAACAGTGGCTTGACAAAGACCGGAGGGGACCTTCACGGCCAGGGATGGGATAGGGGCTTCACTATGGAAAGACGGCCTTGACGGCTTCCACGTCAAGTGCATCTTGGAGCGGAGCGGGCACGCCCAGCCGCACGCGGAGCTTCATTTGCTGCCACCCGACACCTGGCACGGCGCCTGCGCAGCACCAAAGGGGTGAGGCCAGCAACAGAGGCTGAGCTTAACATCCTATGTGCTGCAGCGCTTTTATACACGGGAATGATCAAGGGATTTAGTCGTCCTTGTGCTCGACTCAACTGCTCGCAGGAATGGGGTTTATATTGCACAACCAGGGCTCACAGTCAGGGGTTTAAGGTAGGTTTCGGCGCCTGGGGTTTAAGGAGAGAGAAGAGGGAGGAGGCAGGGCTGGGAGGAGGGCGGCGCGGGCCACCTGTGCGGAAGGCCGGGATGGAGTTGGCGGAGATGGCATCGCGGCACGCGCGCACGGCCGCCTTGGTCACGTCCTGCCTGCGCCGCAGCGAGGGCTGCACTGAGCGCGGCCCGGCGGCGGCGGCGGCGGCGGCGGCGGCGGCGGCACGGCGAGC
>WELB01000124.1:0-27933 GCA_009602725.1 Spirogloea muscicola
GCCTCCGCGTCGGAGCTCGTCACGGCGGCCGCCGCCGGCGGCGCGGTGCAGTGGTGGGACTGCCGGCGGCCCGGCCGCCCTTCGGCCATCGCCCGCCTGCGCTGGTGGGTTTAGGTTTTAGGGTTTAATCCTAAATCCTTAAGCCTAAACCCTCGCAATGGCGCACATATAAAGATGAGCGACGGAAAGGCGCGCGGTGCGCATGAAATGAAAAAGGTCGGCCGATTCGAGCCGAATAAAGTAGTGGTAACAGGGCAGTTAAGCTAACATAACGGAAGTGCCGTGGCGGCAGTCGCCGCGGGCCAGCCCCTGACCACCTGCAGCCGTCGCAGGACAGGAGGCTACGCCGGGAGCCTGCACGACCTCGACCTCCACCCCTCGCAGAAGCACATCTGCGTCGTGAGCAGCGCATCCTGACCCACTCGCTGCTGAGGACCGTCGCTGCTGGCCAATGCAGAAGACTAACTTGGCTGAGGTCTGGAATCAAGGCCACGCCCTTCCCACACTCAGCCTCGCTATTGGGCGCGCTCGTCTTGGCAGGTTGGAGGCTCGCGGGGCTGCATTGCCATCTGGGACCAGCGATACTTGCAGCAGCCGCTGGTCCTGAGCGGAGCCGTGGCTGGTGCCCCGGTCGATGCACCCATGCTCTCGCAAGCAGAGGTTTGGCAAGTCCAGTTTGACCAGCTGAGCCACTATGCCAGCGCCTCAGTTGGCGTCGCGCAACTCCCGCCCGTCGTCGCGTGCTTTGAGGATGGCCTCCTTGCAGCCGTTGGAAGAGGTTCGCGTGTAGTCACCCGCTTTGTGCCGCGCTGATCAATCGCTTTCTTTAGATCCTAACAACGAAACAGTTGCATGTGCAGTCATAAAGACCAGAGACATGTTTCTTGATTTCATGGACACTGGCTTTGCTGCAATACTTTGCAGGAATAGTCATGCAAAATCAATAACACCTAACGAGATTTCAATCTTCAAATTTTTGTAGTAGCAGGCTTAAGGTGAATGGGGTTTCCAACTCATATATTACTCACTGGAGCAGGAGAGCTATATAGCAGAAAGTGCTGTGCTCATTGTTGCCCGAGTGTCACACAGGAGAAGAGCTGGAGCTTCTGAGGGAAAGGTGTGCCATCAATGCATTCGATGTCGGCGGCGACTTTGGCCAGGTCTCCTCTTAGTCCTCTCATAGGGAACACTGCGATATTTATCCAGGCCTCGCAAACACATAAGACCATGCAGTCTTCGCTGCAGAAGCAGCTCGAGAGCTGCCTTGGACTGGTTAAATGGACTTAGTCAAGAAATTGATAGCCTTATGCGATGTCATTTTACCTCCATCTTGAGATATTGTGTAACAAGGAATATCGCCTCGTAGCTGACCAAGGTTGATTGAGGACAGGATATCATCTGTGCCTTGGAGCAAGAGTACCTGGTCTATCTCAGCAGGCCCCGTTATGGAGATACCTGATCAATTGAAGATTTCCTACAGGCTTCGCTTGAGCTCGTTCGTGAGCTCAAAGAAGGAGTCTGAAGGCTTGGTTGTCACTTGTCATTGAAGTAATGGTTGAAGTAATGGTAGGGCGTTGGAGCTGATCAAGTTCAACTTAGCAAGGAGATCTTGCTCACAACCTTCGACCCTGCGCACAATTGTGCCGCATCAGGCTTCAGGAGATTTTCTCCTTCCTCCAATATTGCAAATTTTTCGATAACTGGGGCTGAGTCTGTCGCTGAAAGAGCAACTCGATTGAAGCGGCCTCACTCGTGGCACCCTAGCCCAAGAACATCAACAATGACTATTCATCAAGCAAAACGTACTTGCAGGTACTTCAGGTCTTGCAAACAACTGCAGTAGATATTTGCAAGGAAGAAGAATACTGCATTGTACATCTCACTTGACAGCCTACTCATTCACGCTCTAGATTGTCAGCATTTCTTGTGAGCAAGCAAAGGCGGGGGTGATTTGGACCCTTTCACCAATACATAAGCAAGTGGATGCGCGCAAGCTGGACTTGGGCTACTTCGTAAGGGTGCTGCAGGAAGGGCCTGGCATCTTGACAAGAGTACTTAACCATGAATTTTGGCAAAGGCGTCACTTATGGCCCCAGATACTTGGCATGCTCGCCTTCTCTGTTGTCGACCTTTGTGCAATTCAGAAGTGGCTGCAGAGCATCCTGTATGCTACTGGCAGTGCTACGTCAGCCTATCATCTACCTGCCCTCCCTAACACCTCCTGGATTACAACTTTTCGAGTTTCTGGACTGGCCAGTCACGGCCTGTGCCCTTGAGGACATATCCTCTTGCCAATCATCATACTGGGCCTTACTGTACCCTGGGGTCAAGAAGGGGGGGGCGGCGAGGGCTGATGGGGGGTGCTTTTGGGGGCTCAAACATGGGAAGAGCATCATCCTACCTATCCTCTATGCCTTGGTCAGATGCACCTGATGTGCGTTCCGGATACAGCAGGTACAGCAGAAATACGACTTCAAATCCTGGTTAGGTCAAGGCATCCGCCCCAACAATGCTTTACCCCCTTGCAACCGTCCTGTTACAGATGAAAGAGGTGCCTTTTGATTGTCCAACTAGGCTCTGATACCAGGCTCTATCATGTGAGCCATGGATGCTACCATCTGATGCCTTGGTGGCCACAAGTGCGGCCTCCTATTCTTTAACGGCCACAAGTATCAAGTGGCGAGGTGAGACCTCGCTCATCTTGGGTGAGGAGAAACCTCGCTCCTCAATGGCTTCTCGAATTGGGAAAGTCCTGTAGTCGTCAAAGTAGGGCTCTGTGGCCTTGAACTGCAAGCCATGGAAGCCAGCATCCTCAGCAGGAGGAGGCAAACATTTGGCCTGCTTTAAAGAAGAGCAGCAAAGCCTACTCGCTAGGTTGCCAGACAGACTCCAGCATGCACATATTGCTACTTGGGCGGCCATCTTCATGTTGTCAAGCGCAAGATCTATGCAGATGCTGGGGACTCTTGTGTGGTAGCACTCACAGCAGTAAAAGCAAACACGTTGTTGACCATCCTCTGCAAGAATGGCGACTGAGGATTCATCTCCATGATTGCCAGAGCTCCTCCAGGTCTCAGTATCCTCTGTGCTTCCGCTATAATCTGGAATCATGCATGCACATCAGCTTCCACTGCAGCTGCTACTGGGGTTGACATATTCTGTCCCAAAATCCTCATGTGAAGCCATGGTCCCTAACACATTGGCCTCTCTGGCCTCTCTGGCTAATTGCACAGAAAGTGGGAAAAGAGATGCACAGCAAAACTTTTTGCTTGACTATTTTCACACCTGCTTTGTTGCAAAGCGGGGAAGCTCATGGCAGACCAAGCACATAGAGACGAGGTCCACAGAGTTAGAAGGAAGTCCTGTGGCTTCTCCTGCTCCATGTAAGAATTTAATCTGGTCACCCTGTGTTGCAAACATCGGTACACTTTAGTGCTTGTTGCAATCTACATTGAATCAGGCTTGATGAATTTGCCCTTAAATCTTAAATGACAGCGTGATCAATGATTGAATCGAATCTATACAAGGTGAGGCTCTCCGGAAGAGGGTGATGGCCATGCAAGCTGAACAGATATTGTAGTACCTGGTGATTCTCTCTTGCCAGGTAGTTAGCTACTGCCAAGAATTGTGGTGACAAATCAAGACCAACCACTGCAGCCCCTGGAAAGACCTGCAGGAGCGCGTCACGGAAGGACTTTGAGCTGTGCAACACAGTGGTCTATCTCCTGCGACATCTTGGCTGCTCCACAGTCATGCTGCAGGGTCGAGTTGACGCACTTTGCAGCAGGTAGCTAACCATGTTAGCACTTTGAACGACTGCTGCTTCACCGAAAATACCAGCAGGACATCCACGGTCTAAAGTACCTTGTGCAATGCAAATGTGCTAAGGCCAATTGCGCAGCCTACGTCCACAATGGATTGAGGATCAAAGGGCAGCAAGGAGATGAGCTCCTTGTGATAGCTATTTCGAAGCCTCACATCACCCTCTGGATCCAAGTCTTTGCCCTCCATCGGTGTGTTGCACATTTTGTACAAAACACATATTTAGCACATGTCATCACAGTAAGGCATCAACGATGCAAGCAGGACATGCACAGGGCGTGCGCAGCAGTCCCTTCTTACCAGTTCGTCTAATATAGGCTCACCAAGGGGTCAAAGAGCGGGGCATGCACTGCCTTGGCGGCCAAGTCCATCTCCAGCGCCGCATCCCATGAGAGATTCCCTTGCTTGTAGGCATGAAAGGGCTTCAGGTAGTACTGAGGGCCAGCCAGTCAACAACGAGAGGTTTTGCATGAATCAAAAGACCCTGAGAATGTTGCCATGCTTAAGTTGCTATATGTTTCACGTTGACCAGTGAATGCACGTCCCCTCTGAGGCAAGGCTGCATGCACACCCCTCATCGCCAGAATATCTCAAAGATAGTACTTGAGGCTGGCTCAATATGCGTGTCAATCAAAGCTTTAGTCATCTGTCAATACTCTCTACCATGTCAGCCTAGTCGTTCCCTCTTTGCTGAGCCCCTTGCCTTCTGACCACCAGGACCGTACGTTCCAGCACAGTGCACAGTCGGACTTCATCGAGCACCTCAGGGTAGATGAGGTGCTTGTCTTCCACAATTTGAAGCTCAGCCTCCCAGTTGTGCTTGTGGAGTTTTGCGAGCACGGGCGGCCACGGATGACCAATCTCTTCCCCCCGCCGAATGATCATCTCTCGCGCCTGCTTTTCCATGCAGAATCAGCAGCGAAGTAAGTTGATCACCTTGAGCATAGAGCCACTCATATCCAGCCTATTTGCGAGGCCGCAGCCAAATGCCATGCCGTTCCAGCTTGGTCGTCGTACGAGCGCCTGTGTCCCGACCTTGCCGGCAGCAAACTTGAAGAAAGGCTGGAAGGAGAAGAGGAGGTTGACGGCAGCAGTGGCAAGGTTCATGCGAGACGATCCTGACGGCGTGTACTCCGCCTCCTCCACCTCCGACGGCGGTGGCGGCACCGCCGTGGTGAGGCTGCAGGAGACGGCGACGCGCCGGCTGCCGGCGGCGCGGGCGGCGGCGCGCCACTCCAGGGAGCCCCCCTTGGCTCTGCAGCCTGCGAGCCTCTGCCACTCGCACCACCGAAGCCCCCAGCGGCTGCTGGCTGAGCACCAAGGATAATGGCATGGCAGTCTCGCAGCACAGCGTCAGGCTGCGCGTTGCTCCAGGCACTCGCCGGTTCGACGCCGTCGTCGCCGCCGCACCGTCCTGCAGCGCAGCAGGGCCTTCCGCCTCCGTGGCTGGCGGAGTTTTGGCGGCTGGGAGTTCAAGGCAATGCAAAGCCGCACCGGCAGCGGGATGTAGCGGCCGCTGGGGCTCGCCGCCAGCTGCGCCACCGCGGGAGGCGCTGTGGCCGCCATCTCCACCGCCACCGCCGCCGCCGCCGCCCGGCCGCCGCCGGGATGCGGAGCCGCCGCTGTGGCTCTGGCCCACGAAGCTGGCCAGCCCCTCCAACTGGGAAACAATTGTTGCAACGTTTCTCCACCCCAGACCTTGTCGATTCCTTTGGGCTGGCCTCTCTCAGCCACCAGTTACTCTGGCCGCGCTTTCTTCTCCGCCCCCTTGATGTCGCAACGTCCGCCGCGCCAAATTTTCCATTGCCCAGTAGCTCGCAGTGCTCTCCAGCGGCTGCGCTGACTGTGCTGCTGGTGTTGGCTGCTATTGCCTCGTATCGTTTCTGTCCTGCTTGTTGTTCTTTGTACTTCCCCTGGCCCCTTCTCGTCCTTTGTTCATTCTTTTCTGGGCTGGCTTTTTCCAGCCCCTATTCTCAATGGGCGAGCCCTTTCTCTTGTAGCCCTCGCTGCTGCCTCTGGCTCTGGCCAGGCTCTTCCAACGGGGGCAAGGGCTGTGACAAAGCAAGCCCGGAAAGAATTGACGAAGGTTCGAAGGGGCCAAATGACGGAAGTACAAAGAACAAGAAGCACAAAAACGAAACGAAGCAGCTACGAAGCACTCAGTAACCCCTGCTAAGCCAGGGGACCCACTTCCAGGAGCCTAGCTTCTCTGACCTGAGGCTCCTTAGCAGGGGTTACTAAGAAATACGTAGCTGCTTTGTTTCGTGTTGTGCATGTTTTTCTTAGCGCTTCCCCTGGCCCCCTTCTCGTACTTCGTGCCTTCTTTTTTGGGCTGGCTTTTCCAGCCCCTATCCTCAATGGGCGAGCCCTTTCTTCTTGTAGCACCACATTCATGTCTTGCAGGGCTGCATCTCCGCGCAGGTCGTGCCCTTGCTGCCGCCTCTAGAGGCCCTAGAGAAGTGGCTCTCCCAATCGGGGCAAGGGCTGTGAAAAGCCAGCCCGAAAAGAATTAACAAAGGTTCTAAAGGGGCCAAATAACGGAAGGGCCTAAAGCGGTATGGCAGAACGGGTGGAGGATGGACCACTCAGTTCATCCATTTTTGGGCTGGCTTTTCCAGCCCCTATCCTCAATGAGCGAGCCCTTTCTCTTTCACTCAGTAGCTACGAGTGAGGAAGAAGTTCTCGCCCATAGAGAAGAGAGGCTGGCAAAGCCAGCTCTAAAGAGAACGGACAATGTCCAAAGCCAAAGAAAGAGGAGCCGGAAAAAGGACTACACCACAAAACTCTACAAAAACGTAGACGCTGCAGAGGGAAGCTCAGTACCCACGAGTGAGCAACATCAGGTCTGAGTAGCTCTCTGCAGGGAAAGAGGCACTCCGCCGAGACCCAGAGGCGGCGGCCACAGCATGGCCTGCTCGCGTGTGGACGGCGTGGGCAAGAAGAAGTGGCTCTCCCAATGGGGGCAAGGGCTGTGAGAAGCCAGCCCGAAAAGAATTGACAAGGTTCGAAGGGGCCAAACTACGAGCTAAGCAGCGACTGCGGGGCCTGAAGAGGCTATGGCAGAACGGGGGAGGATGAGCAAGCGCGGCCAGATTAACTGGTGGCTGGGAGAGGCCAGCCCAATGGAAGAGGCCAGCCCAGGATGGAAGAGGCAAGGGAGCGTCGAAATGATACAGCCAGGCGCATGCGGAAGACTTGGGCGAGCAAACCGGCGGCGTTGAAGCCGGGAATCGCCCCTGGCAGACCCGGCCGCCGGTCAATGGCCTGGCGGGCAAGCCGCTGGAGGAAGTCCGGAGCCTCAAATCCGACAGACTAGCTGCCGCCTCTGGCCCTAGCCAGGAGAAGTGGCTCTCCCAGTGGGGGCAAGGGCTGTGAAAAGCCAGCCCGAAAAGAATTGACCAAGGGTCGAAGGGGCCACAATGACGGAGGGGCCTGAAAATGCTTCCAGAACGGGTAGAGGATGGACCACTCAGTGTGAGGAGCCTCGAGTGAGGAGCCTCAAAATCCGACAGACTAGCTGCCGGAAAAGTATCCCCCTGACGAAAGCCAGAGGCTGCAGCGAGAGCACGGCCAGCACGCAGATGCAAGGCGTGGGCCATGGACCGTAGATAGGGGACCCGCTACCAGGAGACTAGTTTCTCTGACCTGCGGCTGCTTAGCAGGGGTTACTGAGTGCTTCGTAGCTGCTTCTCCTATGACCGCTCCCATCCAACCCAGTGTGCCACCAAAGCTGGGTATGCGATAGCCTGCGCAGCTCGGGCCAAGGAGCTAAAATACGCAGATCACCCGCGGGAAGACGAGTTCTTCCCGCTCGCCATCGATACGCACGGGGCGCTGGGCGCTCGGTGGCTCGAGCTGCTCAACCAGCTCTCTCGTCACGCCATTGCCCGCCGCTTCCATGGGGAGCCGGTGGACTCCCATGCAGCAGGGTCGCTAGCGCAGGTGTACCGCATGCGCTTGGCCGTCTCGCTGCAGAGGTCTATGGCCCGCGCACTGCACCTGCGTGCAGGCAGAGCCCTCGCTGCTGCCTCTGGCTCTGGCCAGGGGACCCGCTTCCAGGAACCCAGTCTCTCTGACCTGAGGCTGCTTAGCAGGGGTTACTGAGTGCTTCGTAGCTGCTTCGCTTCTTTTCTGTGCTTGTTGTTCTTCGTACTTCCCCTGGCCCCTTCTCGTCCTTTGTACATACTTTTCTGGGCTGGCTTTTTCCAGCCCCTATCCTCAATGGGCGAGCCCTTCTCTCTACTGAGCGTTAGGTAGCTACTTGCTTCCGTGTGTGCTCTAGCGCTTCCCTGGCCGCTTTGGACTTTGTTGATTCTTTTTCTGGGCTGGCCTCTCCCAGCCACCGCCATCTCATGGAAGCGTCTTTCTTATGGGAGCGCCCGGCTGCCAGCCTCTGTGCGACTGCCAGCCAAGCCCACCTGCCTACCCCAGCATCGTTGACATTATGTGAGCGATTTTCCCTGCCAGGTTTTGAGCCAAAGGACATTCATTTGCCTGCGTCATCCTGAGCCAAGCTCTTCATTCAGTGCACGAGCACACGAAGTCTGCGCCAGACTTCGTCTGGATTCTGAGTACACAACATCTTACAGAGGGGAGTTACACAAGTGGGAGGAAGATGCAGCTTACTTGACTAATATTCTTAGAACACGGGATCCTTTCTAAATACCTGCACTTGATGTTAGCTTACACTTCTACATCCTCGTGTATATTAAATTAACCAGGAAAGGCTAAGTTGACAGACAACATTACTACGTCAGAGATCCTCCCAAGAAGTAGCCTACAGGGCATACAATATTCAGCAAGCAGCCACAGAACTTTTCGAATCGGCTTGGACTACAATTCTCTGAGGATTGTATCATTCTCCGTATTTTTTTGCGGGCACATCCTCAACCAATGCCACTTTTGATGTAATATACCCACTGCGCTCAATCTGTGCAGGCTTCATTGCATCATCAAGGGGAACCTCTCAAGCAAGCTGCAGGGCGCTGTAATACTTTTGGCATGCACTGGAAAGGCAGACATGCCAACATGCATATGTTCGCACGTTAGCCCTTCCAGCAGTCTCGATGCACACACTAGACCTCTTTGTAGTGGCAACACTACAAAGAGGCGAGCCTGCTAACTGCTCTCTAGTCTACATGGCCTTGCCTTGCCGCCTTTTTGCCACAGGCGACAATTGCTGCATCCTTTTGACAGAGTCAAGCAGAGAGCCCTCAGGCAGTGGACCCGCCAATGCCTGATTCACTTTGGCAAAAGGGTTGCTGACCTTTGCAGACGTCCTTAAAGGAGCTGCCTGCCTGCAAATATCTGCAGACGAAAGTGATGACTGCTTCGCACTGACACATTCCTCGGCTGCTATGCCAGCTGGCGTCCCAACTTGACGGTGCTCCTTTGCTCCTTCGTCTCTGTCATGGCCAGCTTGACCGCATGGAAGCAAGTTCTCAAGCCTGCGACTTGTTAACGAGTTATCGGGTGCCCTGCTAGGAGTGTCAAGTTGGGAGGAGAGGGTTTGGAGGGAGGCTGGCGTGGGGGGTTGAAGAACAGCCGCTGTTGATGTGGGTAGTCTGGCATTGCATGATTGCGGAGGAGTTTGCAGTGAGGGGTAGGGGACTGTAAACATCTCAAACCCTTTTCTCAGTTCTGCCCCTTCTGTTTGCTCCAGTCGCAGCTTGTTCTGCATTATATATCAACCAGAATAAGTGTCAGTCATGCAGCCAGCAATGTGACCTGATAGAAGGATCATGTATGCAGAGCAGCTAAGTAAGACAAAGGTGCAGTGTCACCTCGAGGTGGGCATTGAGGCGCTCAGCCAAGGCCGGCAGCCGCATGTTGGCAACAAGCCAAATGGCGCCTTCCAGGGACTTGTGCAGCCTCAGCATCTTGGCAACCTCAAGTGCACGGACCATGCGGTCAGCTGCACGGAAGATCGGACAATCACAGCTTGCATAAGCGAGGGCAGCCAGTACCAGGGCCTGTACCTCTGCTGCGTCAGACGCCGTGAAGTCGCGAACTCACATGCCCAGATCCACTGTTCCCTTGACTACGTGTACAATCATCTGCATATGTGACAGAGGTACTGCAGATTACCTTTACAAGCAGACACAAAGACACGAAGGAGACATCTGTCAAGGTTGGCCTCCAACTTAAGGACGCTGTCCTCCAGCCTGTCTTCCTCGTCTGCTGACAGACCTGAGCTTTCTGCCTGTGTTCGAGACTGCAAAATGACAAGCCAGAACTTTCAGTTCAACCCTAGGTAACTGACTTAGCTGCACACTATCGTATGAATCAGGACATACCTGGAGCAGCTGTATGCTGCCACGCACATACTCCTCTTCAATGTTTTCTGCTCCCAGGTCAGAGCTGACGAGCGGCACCCGAAGTTGAAGCGTCGTCAAGACTGGTCGGGGCACAACCTGCATTTTGGGACAAGTGATTCTTAACTTCCTTCACACTTTGGTCCTTCAGAGGAGCACACTGCCAAGATGAAACCACAAAGGAGATTGCCTTACAACCCAGACAGATTAATCAATTAGATGTAGCAATGCGATTGATACATGCCTGAGGCTGGCTGTCAGGCAGCTTGCAGACGATGCAGTAAACGGAATCGGTGCTAAGACCAACAACCCAGTGACTTTCGCTGCTGCATTTCCTCTCAATGCTTGAGCTGCATAGACACTTAACAGGCAAATAAGAACTGCCGCAGTATATTCGATGCTTGAGATGAGAACTTATGCGATTTGCTGGTTGGGAGCATGGCTAGTATGCCCTGCAGGCACGGTCCATGAACTGCTTGGACTGTAGAGCTGCAGGCAAATCAAAGTAGTGAGTCTAACCTGAAGACGGATACCCAGCAGCCACTATAACCACTGCAATACACACGAACGATGCCCTGCACATGTGATCTGAGAGGAGTCTGATCATCCAAGGCATCTTACGTGTTGTATTCCATTCCAGCTATGCATCATCAACAAGAATGTGTTGAGGGTGGGAAGCAGCCATACACAGTCAGCCAGCAACACTGCAAATGGAGCTCACAAATAAGAACACGAATGGCTCTCACAACTGAGCACCTGGGTTTTGTCCAACCTGCGAATCATAGGTGCTGAGTTGACCATCTTCACTGAAGCCGAGCCAAGCCAACGTTGCAGCCCTGCTAAGAGGCAGTCTACCACTAGCAACAACTTGTTGCTTGCACATGTCATAAAGGACAAAGTCCATAACCTGCAGCCAACAGGGAGGTATTATTAGCAGTGCTGCTACATCTGACTGCTGACTGCAAGCACTTGACATCGTTGTGGGTAGCTAGAACTTGCGGTAGGCAACAGCCATTCACGATAGTATGTCTGGTGCTCATCCCAGCCACCAGCAGCGTCAGCCCTCAGCGTCACTGTGCTTAAGAAGAATGATAGGAATATATGATTCCAATCTACACAACCCTAGCACTCAACTCATTGCTTGCCTCCACAGCAGTTGGCACTGAAGCTGCCAATAGTAGACAACCTCACCTGATCTCCAGAAGCGAGCGGTGGGCCTGCATGTGTGACCACTGCCAGCTTCTCCTCGTGACCAGCCATCGTGACGATAGGTCCAGCAAGAGACAACACAAAGTGCTGCATATATGAAGACTTCTGTCAGCCATACCAATCTGTTCACAACAAAGAAGCTCGTTGTGTTGCTTCAGACTTTCTCTGCATGGTTGCAGGTTGTTCCAGCATGCACTATGACGCACTACCGAGTCTCAACACTGTTATGTGCTTACGTCAAAGTACTTGGCACATACCAGCTTCATGCAAGTTCAGTACCTGCAAGCCAGCCTCTGTGAACAATCTCAGCATATGCAGGCTGGTGCCAGCAGCAGCCCAGCCCCTTCCAAGAGCTACAGCCACAACCTCCTCCTCTTGCGGCAACCGCATGGACCACTGTGGAAGTGGTCCAGATCCAACACAACGCGGTGGGTCTAAGGCCCAATGCAGCCAGACAGGAAAAAGTTGCAGAACACAGAAGATGCGCGACACTGCTGATGAGCTGACCATGGAGTGACTGGCTTCTGGAATCAGCTCAGGCAGAGGCCGTCTCAAGTGCAGCAGCTGCAAGACTTAGTACCTCACTGTTACTTGCCCAGCTACTGAATGGGCGGTACATGAGCATACTGGGGTTCTTGGGCCCGCTAGAGGGGTTGGCGAGGAGACTCCCATCTCTACTCAATGCAGCCATGGTGAAGCCAAAATAATCGGTCAGAGTTGGCAACCTGCTCCCTCTGGAGGTATCATGGAGACAGACCTGTCACGAGGACACGTACTGTGTCAGGCAGGGACTTATGTGAGATGTGTAGAGCAATGTGACAACTGGAGGTGGACTAGAGACCACGAGTGCAAAGTGCTAGTGCTAGCACGCGCTAGTGGGCGAGCAATAGCCACTTGCAGATTCAGGAAATCTCCACACATCACTTGACAAGGCAAATCGTGCAGGTGCTGCAAGCTCGTAGACTGATCCATGTCATGCATCCAGCCTTTTGATGAAGTTACTAGTCTGATACTGCACATTCAACAGACTTACACCTCAATGTGCGAGCAACTTTCATCCTCTCGGGTAGTGACGCAGCCCAACATGTTGTAAGCCAAGAACCTTTTCTGGCCCTTCTTAGCTGTTGTCGAGCCCGACTGAAAGGAAGCTTGCATAGATGGGCCAGCAGGAGGCTTCTGCAGCTTCATTCGATCTTTGGTGAGCTTTGGTGAGTCATTTGCATTCGTTGGCCTATTTAATTCTCCACCTTGTGAGACTTCCTCTTCAGTCTGCAATGCAGGCCAATGCCAGAATACTGCATGCAGTAAGGCCCTCAGTCAAAGACTACTGGTCATAGTGCATACTATTGCTATACCCAATCAGGACTTGACCTTGCCAGTAAATCTGTGGTACATAAAATCTTAAGAGCAGGTGTAACGTGATCACACCATACGGTGAGCAGATTATGTATGCCAACGAGCATAGATGTCATTTGGATGGGAAGAACCTTATGCTGCCGTTTCCTCAAACGTGTGAATGCTTCATCAGAGTCGCTCTCATTCTCGAGCGGCAGCTCAAATGTGTCACCACCAGCCTTTGACGAGCCGCCACTGTAGAAGAGCTCATCAACCTCGTGTCACTAATCTTGGCCTCTGTAAACAGAGTCTGCAACGGTCTCAGTGAGCTCAATCTAGCAATTCGAGCTCCTGAAGGGTTTAGAGTGTAGGGTTTCGAATTAGAGTTTAGGTTTTGGGAGTTTAAGGTCTTGGGTTTATTGTACTTGTGTCGCTTCCTCTCCTTTGATGTCTCAGAGCTTTCTGGTGCGTGTTCGTCCCCACTGCGGCTCAGCAATTCTTCCTCCGCCAAGGAGCCGGGATGTGCGGGTGGAACCATGTGGGCAGGTATGACGCCGTCCCAAATGGACAGATTACCCTCCATGTCGATCATGGCAAGCGCATTCCCCTCAGGACTCCAAGACAAGCCGCACACCTCAGACTCCCAGGTGAGGGAATCCAGGTCTTTGCGAGTTACATTGTCCCAAATGACGACCTGGCTCAAACGACGATGTGACTTTTGCACAGATTAGTTTGAAAAATGTGCTGCTTGTGCAATGATCGAATACTTCATATGGAGGAGCAATTGCCGCAAGAGCTAGTGACAGAGAGGCTTCACAGTCTGACTAGTTTCTGATGTCTTGAATGGTCACTGATGGGTGTCTACAGAGCTAGCTAGTTAGTACTCACTTACCTGTTGATCGTCCCCAGCAGAGGCAAGGTACCGCCCATTAGTGGACCATGCAACTGTACCAACGTCTGCAGTATGAGCTCCTCGGAAAGCATGGACCTCTTCTGCTGTATCACTGCACACAGGATGAAGGACAGCGAATCAGCAAAAGATTGACAAGGTCCTCTCATCAAAATGCAGAAGCAGAGTCAAGAGAAGCAACGAGCTGTGAGTGCGATATGACGTACCGATCGTACATCACAATGTCATTCCTATGCCCTGGGACAGCGACGTATCCGCCATCTGGGTGCCAAGAGATGCAATTCTTGCAAGCGCAGCTGACATCTGTCTGAAGAGCTGCACCCTCCAGGCGATGCAAAGCCTGCTCGTAACCCAAGAATCACAACAGTTTTAAGAAGCAGAAGCAGAAGAGTGTGTAGCTAATCAGCAGTGCAGGGTAGTTAGGGCTGAGCGTTGGCTTTTAAGAGTAACGCTGAACTCCACATACACACGAGCAGTGCCTTAACAAGGTGCAACTCCTGCAGTTTAAGTAAGCAAGAGGGCACGAGAAGGCTCGCATCATCGAAGCTGGAGATAAGTGTCAGGCCAAGAAGACAAGACTACCTTCCCTGTGGCTATATCCCAGTATATGACCAAGCCATCAGAGTCTGCTGAGGTCAGGAATTCATTTCTGGGATCAAAGCCCAAGCTGAGGATGGGCTTGTCGTGACCCTGGATGTAAATTTACAGCATGCACACAGCATGCATAGATCAGCAGCAAGCACATATTGCAAGAACGTGATCTGTGTGCGAGCATGCGGTCCGCACGACAGCAGCGTGGCAGGCGGTGCAGGCACTGAGGTTAACAGCATGCCGCGTCGGCCCACCTTCAAGATCCTGACGATGGAGTTGTCAACTGTGCTGATGAGCTTAATGCCCTCGTCGTCACCGGCTGCCGCCAGCAGGCCCCCGGTGGGGCTGTAGGCCAGCGATCTGATCGGCAGGGTGAATCTCGTGACATTTCCCTCAAACTTGAGCTCTGCGCCATGAGACAGTGAGCAGCGGCGGTGTCATATGCGAGCGGCCCGTGCACGTCGAGACGTCATAGCAGTGCGCGCTAACGACCAGCCGTGATTTGACGCCAGTCTGTCGCCCCTTTCAGACGAGAGGGCCGGCAGCTTAGAAGGCAGAGCTGGAGCACCTGCAAGGCGGTAGACCTTGACGGCCCGGTCCTCAGCTGCCGACGCAAAGTGGCGGCCGGTGGGGCTGACGGCCAGGGCCGTGACGGCTTCGCTGTGGTCCTGGAGCGTGACGACGGCGACGGCGCCGCCGTCGTCACTCAGCTCGTGGACCTTGACGAGGCCGTCGGCGCCGGCAGTGAGCACGCGGCGCCCGGCGGCGTCGAAGGCCACGCTGCCGAGGCCCGCGCGGTGCGCTGCCTGCGCCTCCGGCGCGGCGCGNGGGCGGAGGCCTCGGGGCCTCGCCGGGGGTTCAAAACCGCGCGAAGGCGGGGGCGGGCTGCTTTTCTTTGGTTTTTGGCGCCCCCGACGCCCGACACACGCGCCGCCGGCCTCGCCCGACGCACGGCCGTCGGGCTCGGCGCGCTACGACTGCGCTTTAGGACTTGCAGGTTCTCCCCTTCGTAGTGCGCCACCCACGTAGCGGTGTGTCTTCTGCCGCCGCTGTCCGGCACTTTGTCCATGCCTGTCCATTTTCTTTGGACTGCCTTTGACCGCGCCAATCGACTTTGAAGAGCTTCTTCATCTCACGAGCCTCATTGTCCTTGTCTGTATGCTACTGGCGCTTATCCACCCGTCAAACTTACTCCCGCATGTCATGAGTGACTACTGTGACCGTGTCTGTAATACTCACCACTTGCCTTTGCCTTTGAGAGGTACTGACTGCAGACCTTTCTGCTTTGAATGCCCCCGGCCCAGACGAGGAGGTCAGCTCCGAGCTCTTGTTCATGTTACTACGGTGTGCAGGTGAGGAGTTTCACTTATGGTGGTAGGTGACTCCTGCAAATGCAGGAAAGTGGCTTTCTAAAGCCATCCGCTATATATGGCCAGATCTCATGAACAGAAATCTGGTGCAGATCAGGTATAGGAAGATTGAGCCTGACGAGTTGGTGGCAGTAGCCACAGCCAGGCTCGCCTCCTGATTAACACAGCGCTCTTGCATGAGCAGCGATCTCTGGCACGGACTTCAGCGATCTTGCCCAGTAGTATTGCGTTCTTGATCGAGAGGGTGTCGTGATATACAATGTCTATTGCTAAGGAACGTCGATATGGCAGATTCCATAGAATTCAGGTGACATGTCAGGGTCCACGTTGTTGGCAACGTGCGCATTGTGAAAAGTGATGAAAGACGAGAAGTTTAGGTATTGGCCTGATAGGATGTCTGATAACTGTAGCTCATAACAACTCAGAGGGTCACCTTCAGGAACCAAGTGTATATAACTTACAATAATATCTCAGCATGGTTCCAGGCCCCAGTCAGAGAGGAGAAATTTTGCAACTTCGTGCTGGGGCACAGCACTGGCCGCTTGTGTTTGATCCAGTGCAGCCTGCCCGCTGTCTTGAGGAATGCCCGCAGCGCGTTCCCGGGCCTTCATCTTGACCTTGCTGATGAGGACCCCCACGGCAACAGGCTGCGCAGCCTCGCCGGCTGGGTTATCGAGGACCTGCAAGCTGACGGACGTGCGCTCCGGGTGGTTCAACAAGCATGCGGAGCGGACGAGTGACGGCTGTACCTCAGACTCAGCGAGGAAGTCCTCGGAGGAGTTCCGGTAGCTGTCGTCGCCGCCGGCCGGCCTTCAACGCTACGATCACTGTCCAAGGTTATTGACGCTCTCCAGCACGCCCCGCGACGACCGGTGCAGGCCGGCGCCCGCCTCCTGCGAGTCCCCGCCTCGCTCTGGAGCCACTGGCGAGGCTTCGAGTAGCGACATCTTGACAGGCTCCGGCGATGTGACTGGCCCGCTTGAGGCCTCGGCGTAGTCGCAAGCTCCTCCCCGCTCTCTCGCTGCCGCTTTGCCCTCTCCTCAACTTCCTGTGCCTCTCTTCTCTCCTTGATCTCAGTGTGGGAGTGGCCCTGTCGCCGGAGGCGCTGGAAGAGCGGAAAGGAAGGCGTCGCGAGAGGAAGGAGATCAAGGAGAGAAGAGAGTCACAGGAAGATGAGGAGAGGGCAAAGCGGCGGCGAGAGAGTGGGGAGGTTGCGACTACGTCGAGGGCCGAGGCCTCACGCGGGCCAGTCACATGGCCGGAGCCGGAGAAACCGTCAAGAAGTCGCTACTCGAAGCCTCGCCAGAGCGAGGCGGGGACTCGCAGGAGGCGGGCGCGGGCCTGCACCGGTCGCCGCGGGGCGTGCTGGAGAGCGTCAACAACCTCGGACAGCCGTGGGTGCTGGCGTTGAAGGCCGGCGGCGACGACAGCTGCCGGAACTCCTCCGAGGAATATCCTCACTGAGTCTGAGGTACAGCCGCCACTCGACAGCTCCTCATGCTTGTTGTACCACCCACCTGCATGCTGACGCACGTCCATCTGCATGCAGCTCCTCGATAACCCAGCCGGCGAGGCTGCGCAGCCTGTCGCCGTGGGGGGGCCACGAGGGACCGCCCGCCGACACCAGATCGACGGCGGAGCGGCAACTGCGCACTTACGTGACCGGGGCTGACCTGGAGGTGCCGTGTTCGGGAAATCCTGTTTCACATTAGACTGCTAGGTGACGTGCCTCATATGTCCACGTGGTCCAGCCACCTCACATGCCTTGTCAGATCGACATTAATAAGCCACCGACGGGATTTGTCGTGACAAGGGTCGCGTGAGGCCTGGCCCACTTCAGCTCAGTCCACTGTACCCACCCACAATGTAGGCCTGCGCTTAAGACCTACTTTGAGATTGCTTGATATTTCCCAATAACTCGGCCAAAATGCAAATTGCCGGGCGAAACAGTGACTGGCACCACTCATTGGCAGCGTGACTGTAGTACAGAAGAAGTGATCCCGGCAACAAGGATTCAGCGCAGCAGAAGCACGAGCTTAGGCTGACGCGTGTACACTATTGAGTTGTATTATACAGCTGCCGCCCTTGATGGACTGGTCCACTGCGCTGAGCACTGCTTGCGTTTTTCGTGCAATTGATGGCCAGTACGGGTCCACTTTGCCACGGCCCGATCGGATGCCCGCCACAAGAGAAGCAAACTTCTCGAGCATCAGCGCCTCTTGAGGTACCCTCAGCTTTACCTTGTGATTGACCTCCTCCTTCGAGATCCTGCAGGCAACACCACCTCATCATGGTTAGTACCAACACACAGCATGAGCACCACAATAGACGAGCACGTCCTGCCAGTGTTGCTTGAGCTGCCAGAGACAGAGCAAGTCTATGTGCAAAAGCGGCATCTCAAAAAATCACGTACCATGTGGAAAAGTCTTTGAGAGCCACTGCGCTGGTGATTGTGAACGAGCATTCGTCCTCCCTGAATGGGATGATGAAGTCCTTCAGCTCCAGGACTGCTCTGGTGCCGACAATTTCGAGGCTTTGTCGAAATGGCGCATCAAAGCCGCAGTCAAAGACCGCCACGCGGCCGTCTGGCCAGGTAAGAGTGGCTCCACAGCTCATGACGACTCCAGCGGCGTTCAGCTTGGGGTCAGGATGAGCAGCCACGCGGTGGGGCATGTCGGAATCGAAGGCCCACAGCGCGGCGCGGATGCAGTACCACCCGACGTCGCCGAGGCATCCAAGCCCGTCGAGGCCGGGCTTGCACCGGATGTTGGTGGCCAGGAACTCGTCCGCGGCCCAGAAGGAGAGCGAGGCGTTCACGCGGCTGGGCCGGCCGAAGGCGGACCGGTCCTCTATGTGCCGCGCCATGGCGGCGGCGCGTGGGTTGTGCATCCACATGGTGCCGTCCATGAGCTGCACGCCGGCCTCGGCGCACGCGGCCAGCATCTCCTCCATCTCCGCAGCGTCCGGCGCCGGCGGCTTCTCCAGCAGGACGTGCTTGCCTGCCGCCGCGGCCTTGACCACCCACTCCCGGTGCAGGCCCGTCGGCAGCGGCACGTACACCGCGTCCACGTCAGGGTCGTCCAGCACCTCCTGGTAGCTCCCGTACGCCGTCGCCAGGCCCGCCTCGGCCGCGAACTCGCGCGCCTTGGCCAGCGACCGGCTGCCCACCGCGCGGGGATCCACGCCAGACGCCTTGTGCATGGCGCGCACCACCTTGCGGGCAATCCTAGCGCACCCGAGGACGCCAAAGCACACCGGCGGCGGCGACGGCGACGCCGACGGCTCCGTGGCCGCCGCCATGGCCGCCGCCTCTGGAGGCCAACCACGGGGACGTGGGCGAGCGTGCCGCGGAGTGGAGGGCCTCAAATGCTTGCCTGGTAGCCAGCGCCAGCACCGTATCCTCCAGCGACTGCACGGCCCGCGACAGCTCGCCTGCGTCGCCGCAGCGTCTCGGCCTCGGGCGCGTCCTTGTGGCCTCCTGACAAGCAAGCTCGGCGGTGGGGCAGTCCGGGCTCCGAGCTGCGGCTCTGTGAATGCAGCAAGCTCTTCATCATGGGCGAGCACTTCTTCTGTCAAGCTGGCCTGGTGCGGGATACAGGCTTTCCCAAGTAGTTTGGGCCTTGTCATTCTTGGTCGACGCGCGCCGTCGTGGTCGGCCGGGTATTCTAGCGCCATCTCACGTCGTTTTGTTCATTCCTTTACCTGGGCAGGCCCGTTACAGCCATCGCCCTCTACTGAAAGAAGCCTTTCGCTCCCATCTCACAGCCATTGCCTTCAACTGGACAAGCTGTTTCCCTTCTTTCCACGTTTCTTTTCGGTGGCTCGGTGCCTTTGCTCGTAGTTTGGCCCCTTCGAACCTTGTCAATTCTTTTCGGGCTGGCTTCTCACAGCCCTTGCCCCCATTGGGAGAGCCACTTCTTCTTTGGGTCTAGTGTCCTGCTAATTAATTGCATATTAAGGAATGCGGTTCTTGCTTTGTTTGCTGCGCTCGCAAGCATTGGCTCTTCATCAACGTGCAGGGCGCGCTCTCGTTCTTTGTTCATTCTTTTCTGGGCTGGCTTTTTCACTCGTGCTCACTCGTGGGTACTGAGCTTTCCTCTGCATCGTTTCTGTGTTCTGCGGTATGTTATAGTGTAGTCCTTTCTCCGGCTCCTCTTGCTTTGGCTTTGGACATTGTCCATTCTTTTTTGGGCTGGCTTGGCCAGCCCCTCTTTTCTATGGGCGCGCTTTTCTCTTTTTCCAGCCCCTATCCGCAATGGGCGAGCCCTTCCTCCTTCCTCTAAGTCAGGCCTCCGGCTTTCGTGGCGGCGCTCCAGCTCCCCAAGTTAGCTTGTCCGGTTTGTTTGTGCTCTCCCGTGGGTACTAATGTCACCTTAGGCACCTTAGTTTAGGTCTCTGTATTATGTAGCCTTGTCTAGTTTTGCACTCGCCTCTGCTTGAACTGTGTATTGGCTTGAATTGGCCTCCCTTTTCATTTCATGCGCCCCGCGCGCCTTTCTCTCCCTGCTACCGCATGCGTTTGTCGATGTCGCTACAGCGTTCCCAAGCGCTTGCTTTGCATCGCCGCGCTGGTCGCGCCCTTGCAGCAGCCTCTGGCTTGCGCAGCGGGGTTGCTCTTCCTCCGCTCAGCTCATCTGATTTCCTACTGCTGACACGGGGTTACTAAGAGCGCCCTGGCTGCCTAGCCTGTGGCTCCGTCTTGAACACCTGTATGCATCTGGCTGGCTTTCACAGCCGCTCTTATCAGCAGCCGTTCCTCCTTTTTTCACAGCCGCTCTTTTAATATCAGCAGCCGCCTCAGCTTTCCACGTCAAGCGCGCATCTTTCTTCACAATCGGTGGGTGTTTTGCGCCAACTCGAGCCTTCGGGCGCCCCGGGAGCCGGCCCGGGTCCTCAGCCCGCCGCCGCTGCCGGGCCCGCGGGCCCGGCGCGGGCCACGCTGGGATGCGTGCCGCTGTGCGCTGCGGCAACGAGGTGCGGCCTCACCATGGAAGAAGCAAGCCTCGGAGACACGGGCTGAAACCTGTCCTCAGTGCTAGCCCCTTGCTACGCTGCCATTAACCGCCTGGTAGACAGCGGCGGCGGCCGTCCTGGGACCACTGAAGTCCAAGTCCAAGGCGGTCACATTGGCGATTGCACTTGCTTCCGGCACCATGGCCATCGCTGTGGCGGTAGGACCGGCGTCGTCAGAGGAGAGCAGCCCATTGCCGCGGAACCCCTTGTACCTCCGAGGGGTCCGGAGAAGGCTGAGCATGGCGTCCAACAGCCCCGTGAGCCCGGTGCACCGCTTGCGCTTCGAAGAGGCGGCGGCCACGGCGCTCCGGCGCCGGCACAGCGACGGCTTGGACCGAACTTTGCAGATGGTCACTGCCACTGGGACACAGGCTTCAGAAGAGAGCGCGTACAAGCCAACGCCGTTCGTCACTCTGACGCCGAAGAGGGAGACCGCGCGACGACGACTCAGCGTCGAGGACGCAAGCAGAGGCTGCAGCAAGGTCGAGCCTTCGCCTGACTGGACCTTGGACGAGCTCAGCCAGGAGCTGGACGAGCTGCAGGCCCCCACCTCACCACACTTGCTGCCTTCTGACTCGAAATCTCGTGCCAATAAGAAGACGTGAGCATTGCGCAACCATATCGGCATGCTCAAGTTGTATTCAGCAGGCTGCCATTCATAATGGGCGCAATCATCGACTAACATTTGCTGAAGTCATTATCTTGTTTTTGGAGTCCAAAGCTTATCACTATATTCTCTGATGTGTCCAGCCGACCATCTGAATGTACGTGTGAGGCTTGCACGTCCCAATTGACATCTACTATCGTCAACCTGGAATCGTATGTGCAGCGTCTCGTGGAGGGCTCTCTCTGTTGTTGCAGACTTCAAGAAATGTGCTGCATTTGTTATGCGCCTGGATGATGAGGATTTGGCTGGGGACATAAGCGACGACGATGCATGCAGCATCTCACATACATCTCCTGCAAGTGAAGCTCGTGAGACGAGCTCTACTGTCAGCAGCAAATCTCAGCGGTAATCACTCGTTGCTTGAAATGTAGACTTGTCCTGGCGTTGGTCTTGCCGTCAGAAGCACCTGTTGTGAGGCTCTTTCAAGCTGCCTGCTGTTGCGACACATCGTACTTGTCTTATGATGTATTCACTGCAAGCTTATGGTGTACTGGCTGATAGTAAGGCTTGACTGCAGAAAGGAAGCACAACAGAAGCTGATGTGGTCAGATCAGCGGACAATCTTTCAAGTACCTGCAGGGAGGGTGGAGACAACCCTTCACGAACTCGAGCGCCTAAGATTGTCACGTGTGCAGGTCATCACTCAGTACCCAATGCATGGGAAGCTCCTCAGTCCACTGACCTGGAACTCCTCTGTTAAATGAACACGTAATCAAGTTGGTTATCAATCAGATAGCATAAAATCAATCACTTTCACATTTCATTACAACAATGTGTAGATTGAAAAGGAACTTTTCCATCTGAATTACATCACAATTAACCACCACAGTTTGTGATAGTGTGTCCAACAATGTAGCAATGCAGACAGACAATCACCTTAGGAAGGGAGTAGAAGGCTGACTTGATCTGGTCCACCCTGCCAAAGCCATCACAACATGATTTTCCAACTTGTAAGCATTGCGTGCAAGACAGTGATCCATAATCACATGGTGAACCAAGTAAAGAAGATTTATAAGGCGGAAGCATTTGGCATCGCACATGCCTCACCACAACAGTGTCTGACAATTGACAACAGTGTCTGACAATTGGCAGGAGGAGTTGAGCAAGAGGCAAAATGCACTGGACTCATTGTTGCTGGATGAGCGAACAGCTGAAGCGAAGGCCTTGGCCAACTTAGCAGAGGAGAAGCAAGTGCAAGCGGAGGCCTTACTGAAGGCAGACCGTGAAGAACAAGTTGCAATGTATTTGAAAACTTCCAGCCTCTGCAACTTCTTTGTATCAGGGGCCCATGAGTGGGAGCCGTGCTTGCAGGTTAGCTTAACACTCCTACTGCCTGCTGCGTTTGCAGCACTCAAGCTCGAGATGCGGTGCTGGAGAGATTGCAGAAAGAACACGAACAGCAAACTCAAGTCGGAGAGCGCAAGTTGATGCATGACCTTGCTACTGAGGAGGCCAGGAGGAAGCAAGTGGCTGCTCAGGAGCAGCACGACGCCAAGATTAGAGCCAAGGCTGCAGCTGAGGTAGTACACCCTCGCAAGATTGCTGAGGTCTCTTCCCAGGCTGCTTGCTTCCGGCTCCGATGATGGACACAATCTGCTTCACCTGTGAGGTCTGCAGCTGGTTAAGCAGGTGAGAGCAGTCACGGGCACTAAGATGTTGGTTGGCACTGCTCCAGGCTCGACAAAGGGCCGAGGCTGAAGCAAGGGCAGAAGCAGAGCGCAAGGCAGCAGCTGAAGCTGCTCGTAGGGAGCGGGCAGATGCTGCGGCAGCAGCGGCAGCTGCACGCGCTGATGGAGAACGACGTGCTAAGGAAGCTGCGCAGAAAGCTAGTGAACAGGAGTTGGCAGCCAAGAAAGTAGCAGCTATGGCGCTTGAGGTTGCTCCTGTGAACGTTTCAGGTGAGGCATGAGGGTTGTCGGTTATCCTAGGGTTTCTGTACGCAGCTGCAAGAATCAGTTTAGCAATTTGGCTTCAGAAGCACAACCTGCTGGCTCTAACACTTGAGTAGCATACAGGGTGTCAGCATTTCTTCTCACACCTACTTTACATCTCTCAGGACCTAAACCACGGGCAGCTGAGACGGCTATTGAATTAGAGAAGCAGCGCATGCTCGTGTTGAAGAGCTTCGAGGACTCTGCGGCACCCTTTGTGACGAACGAGGCTGCCAAGAAGGTATGTGAACAGTTGTGATCCTGATCAGATCAGAGTAACCAGTTGACCTTGCACTTGATGAATTAAGGAAAGTGAATTAACAGCATCTGCATTTGATCTCATAGGAGCGAAAGAGTCTAGAGCGTATGATCATCCTTCACATACAACAAATCTCAGCTACCCAGGAGCAAGTGAGGTATGACAGATCTGTGAGGCTGTGTGCATGCAGATTGTGCATGACATTCTATGAGCAGCCTGCCATGCTCTCTCCACCTTTCTGGAAGTTAGACCAATCTGATTTGCACCTCTACATGATATTGCAGGAGAAAGTCAGAGGAGCTGGCTCACCTCTTGGGTGATCAGCGCCTGCCTCAGCAATTTCTGATTCTTACATTTGCAACCAAGGTAGTTGCAGGCACATCGTCCAGCTCGTTGACAACCATTCTGTGCACATAATAGCAAGCACAGAGGTAGTAGGATATCCTGCCATGTGTCTTTTGACAAGCGGGCTCGGTTTTCAGGTTATGAACCAATGCGAGTCTCAAGTCCAGAAGCTGCCCTCCTTTGCCTTTGCTTTGGCTCAAGTCGTCGTCAATGTCTCCGTGAAGGTACACAAAGCAAGAAGCAGTAACTCCTGCTTCCAGCAGAGTTCGACTTCAAAAGCAAGTGTAGTGCAATCTCATTGGACGTGCTCATCTGACACCTTGACTGCGCTTCATGGCTGACGTGCATGCTTCAACAAGTGACTAAGCCGGATAAAATGTTCGCAGATCCCTGTGGTCATGGAGGTCATCATGGCTAAGCTGCATGCTGCTTGTACTTACACCGTTCCAAAGTACTATGCCCATATAAAGGTCAAATGCTACCTCTATCTCGCCATGCGGTTTCAATCATTACGCTGTTGGTAGGACCTCATCTTCTTGTGCATGCTGGAGCTACATACTTTCACAGCTGTTCTGCCCCATCTTCCCGTCCTGCTTCTTTATTAGCAGAGCCAATATGCATCTGACATGGAGTACTACAAGACTGTGGGGTATCGAGAAGACAATGGACAGCTGGAGAGCACTGATAGTTTTTCTGCTCGAATGTCTGGCTATATCATCCTGTATGCTGCCATCTCCCAGGCAAGGCTGAACGACAGCCTAATTTCTTAAGGCAATGTTGTACACCCTTCATTGATGTCATATTATCTGCTGAAGGCAAATGTATGTGCAATCATTCCAGACAGAAGCACATCTTACTCGACCTCTCTGTGCAACAGTTGGGCATGGGGATTGAGCTGCTGGGTGGTTCGTGGCTTGGCAGACGGAGGTTGGGGCCATGTCGTCCAACCCACACGGTCTGGGACATGCTTGGACTTGGTGCGCTCAGCTCCTCAACCGCCTTCCACCCAACCGCTTCACTGGAATGGCAGTGGAGGCGCTCCTCAAAGTTAGTATTGACACAAGCTCCAGACCTCCATCTGTTGATCGTCGACTTGGAGACACACAGCTGCCCTGTGCAGGCTGATTTCTGCAGACGTATGCCTTGTCTTGCGAGCCAGTCGTCCAAGGTAACTTGACAGGCAGATAGAGGATGCTTGCACCAGGTGGCAGGCTACAGGCTCTATATGGTGTATCGGCGTTCCTTCATCAAGCTGCTTGACGTGGTGGTCCGTGAATACCTGCCCCGTCTGAAGGAGCAGGGCGATCCGGACATTCGTGCAGTAGTGAGCCGCCTGGAGACCTACGTGCTCACTGAGGCCTTTCAGAACGTCCCCGAAGGCAGGGTGATGCCCGTCACAGACGCATCCTCACACCTCCGAGCCTGACGCTGTCTTAGGCTCACAGCGACAGCATGCTGGTGGTGTGGCCAGCCAAATCTCAACTTTAAAATTCACACTGGTGCTAAGCTGGAGTGCGTGGTACTCTGGCACCCCCCCCATCTTACAGGGCAGCGGCAGCTGACGCTGGCAACCATAGCTTGCCAACCTCAGCTACTGCTGCCTCAAACTCGACTGTGACCGTTGCACTTCAGGACACAGACAGCCATTGTTTATGCAACCATCTGGGAGGAGGGACTCACTGTTAGAATCTCCACTGGCTTGTCCATGTCGGTGTCAGAGCACCACATACTTTTGAGCTTGTCCTGTGCATTGCACCCCTCACATAAGGCACGAGGCAGGGCACGTCATGGCTAAACTGATGAAGAATAGCAGGTACACCTTCTTGTGGCTGCTGCACTTGCCTGTTTCAATTGCCGACAACAAACCAACACTCGTGCCAGAGGCATGGAGACCAGCGGCAGGGTTCACCCCCACTCTAGTCTTACAGCAAAATTTAGAGCATGCTCGCCACTGTCTCAGGCTCAATCTTTCACGGGCCATCTCCTCTACACAGGGCAGAGCAGGTAACAGTGTCTCTAGCATCTACTATTCGGCCGGTATTATGTGAAGGTGCTCCTGCTGGTGTTACTGTGAAAGTGCTCCGTCTTGGAGCATCTGCGGTTTTTACATAGGAGTCAGAGATGTAGTGGCTATGCCTCTCGAAGTTGGGCATACTGCAGAGTGCCAAGAGGTCTCTGTGAAGCCCATATCAAAACGAGTTCCTCTAGATGTACAATATGACAGTACTTCTCTCCCAAGCTTTGATGCAGCTTTGGTGCTTGGGCAACCCTATCTACAGGACAACAGAGGGGCCTCTTAGAGAAGCAGCTAAGTTTGTCAGCATGCTCAGAGCAACACTCACCTCACTGACAAGTGCAAATGCCTTCATGCCCAACTGTTATTGTTACGAGGCCAGTCTCACACGCTGGACTCTGCTGGAAGGTCCTCAATCTTGGCATCCTCAAGGTGGCGCTTTCGTATGGAGCCGGCGAGCTGGGTTTGAGAGCGGCCCTGGGCGATGACAAGCTGCGACCAGTTGCCCATGAGGGCGGCAAGCCAGCGGAGTAGGTACCATGACCCCAGCCAGGAGCTGCTCCAGGCCGTGCGCTTCCGAAGCTGGTCAAGGTGAGCCTGCCACCTATCGACAAGATACTGCCCCCCACCAATGCACGTGCCAATGCGAGGTGGTCAGCAGCACACTTACTCAAGGCAAAGCCGAGAGAGCACCTGATCAGCTGCAACTGCATACCCTATTGCGGTGCCAGCAGCTCCGGGGACCATAACAATGGGTTATTGCGCTTCATCACAGCAAGGCCTTGGCACATACTTTACATCTAGCAGTCATCCCGCTGACTAGGGGTTGGTGCTCACCTGGTGCAAGGCGGCCTGGTTGCCACTTGCAACGAGCTCCTGTGGCGGGTCGACCCACGGGTTGCCGCCCAGGATGAGCTTCACCTTGCCACCCAAGGCGAGGCGGCCAAACTCCACCGGCAGCTCATGAATCTGGTTGTTACTCACATCGAGCTCGACGAGAGCGTAAAGGTCGGCCAGCGACGCCGGGAGCTCCGTCAGGTCTGCGAAGTTGTTGCTGGCATTGAGGTGCGTGAGCGCCCTTAGCTGCCCGACGCCAGCGTCAATGACCTGCAGGCGATTGAAGTGCACGTCGAGTCGCTGCAGAGCCGTGGCCTTGCCAATGGTGGCTGGAAGGTAGCGCAGGCGGTTGAGGTGCACCGACAGGCGCCGCAGGTTGCCAAGGGCGCTGCCCAGCTCCTCTGGCAGCGCCACGAGGTCGTTGAAGCTCGCATCAAGCTCCTCCAGAGCCCTGTACCAACAAGGGCAAGCAGGAGCAGAGCATGATAAATGAGATTAGACTACAAAACAGCAACATGTTCCAGGACCCAGCAACTGCATTCAGCGGCATTCATCAGACGAGTCAATCGACTCGTGTCATGCAATGACGAAGTAAACGAAGGGGGGATGGCATAAACACCACAAGAAAGTTTACAGCCTGTGGTTCACAAGGCAATCATGGACTCGTGTTGCAGAGCCGAGCAATGCCATAAGACCATCGTCTTTGACACTCAGCTCAAACATCAACCCGAAAGAGGCAATCTACATCAGGAGACTGATCAGCAAGCAACACTGCAGGCAAGGACACGAGCCCCGGGCTGGCACAAAACAACTATCAGTGAATGGGCAGCACCAGGAGCGGCAACTCACCGGCAGGCGAGGAGCGTCTTCGGAAGGTGCGCGATGTAATTGTTGCTGACGTCGAGCACGCGGAGTCGGCCCAGCAGGCCCAGCGCGTCCGGCAGCTCCCGCAGCTTGTTCCCGCGGAGGTTGAGGCGCGCCAGGTGCGCCAGGCCGCCCAGCGCGTCCGGCAGCGACTGCGGCGGCAGAACAGCGGCGAGTCTCAGCAGCATCGCCAGCAGCTCCCGGTCCCTCTACCATGTTGCCGGCTCTTTACGGCGGCGCTCTGCCGCCATGGGGCGCACCTCGAGCTCGTTGCCGGAGAGGTCGAGCGCGGTGAGTGCGGTGGCGCGGCCGAGGTCCTCCGGCAGCCAGTTGAGCGCGCGCCGGCTCAGGTCCAACTCCGCGGCCGCCCGCAGTGCCGCCTCCCGGATCTCCCCGCGCAGAAGCGCCGCCGCCGCGTCCTCCGCACCGGGCCCGGCGGCGGCGGCGGCGGC
>WELB01000124.1:29631-60157 GCA_009602725.1 Spirogloea muscicola
CGGCGGCGGCGGCGGCGGCGGCAGCGGCGGCGGCCGCTTGGCACTTACTGGCGGCCGGCGTGGGAGGGGAGGGCAGGCTCGTGATGGCGCGCCCCGACGGCCGGCGCTGCCTCGTCGTAGCGTCCCACGGCACGACCGTCAGCCGCCTGCGCAGCGGCCACGTGCTGCACCGCTTCCCGTCGGCGCTGCCCAACGGCGCGCGCGCCCGGGGCGTCGCGGCGCCCGCCCACGTCTTCTGCATCCTGGACGCCGTCTTCCACGAGGTGGGCCAGGCCTCCGCCAGTCGGCCGCAACCAGCCTTCCTGGACAGGCGCCCCTACAAGCATTTCAATCAATCTCCAATCTCATGTGGGCTGCTAATGTAGGCCATGGAGATCCAGTCATTTGGACCTAGTCTTAGGGCCAGGCTGCTTTGCTACGCTGAGACGGCGGCAGCCCGCCGGGGACGGTCGCAGCCTGCCTGCCCATGAGCGAGCTTGCCGCGCCTGTCCCGCACAGGTGGACCAGACGTACTACGTCCTGGACATGATGTCGTGGCGCGGGTACAGCCTGTACGACTGTGCAGCCGAGTTCCGCTTCTTCTGGATCCAGTCCAAGCTCGCTGAAGCTGGTGCGTGTGGCCCGCCCTCGCACTTCCACCGCTACCGCTTTGTCCCAGTGCCAGCTCGCACGGCCGATTGCGACGGCCTGTGGGCTGCGTATGCTGGCCCGGTGCCGTATGCGAGGGACGGTCTGCTCCTCTACAACAGGTGGGTCGCATACACAAGCCTCGATTCTTACAACTCTTGCCTGTTCTGGGGTGGTCAGAGCTGGCAGGCAATGCGAGGCACTGACGCCGCGGCTGTCCCAGACAGGCGCACTACAGCCTCGGCTTGACGCCGCTCGCGCTCCTATGGAAGGACAACCAGTGCAGCCGCTTCTTCATTGACACGGACGCGGAAGGCGACGTGCCGCAGCGCCAGCAGGTGCTGCTGTGCCCTTGAAAGCCTCAACACTTCCAGAACATGCATAGCTTATACTATGTCTGCAGAGTGTCACATGCGTTCGAGCAGCATGTGTCACAGTGCAGCAGCTGGCTTTCAGGGACCAGTGTGTTGCGGAGGCCGCCTGCACTGATGATAGAGCTGATGCGCTTGTTGTAGGTAGTGCTGGAGCTGCAGCCGGACGGCACGGTGACTACGTCCGATGACCCCCCAGTCGTGCTCGCTACCATGCCGAAGGCCTTCCTAGAGCAGGTTTAGTGCGATCAGATGCAATACCACCACTTGGCCAGTGACAATCATAGAATTACAGTAGCAGCACATGTGTCTGGTGGCAACCTTGCAGCTTATCTGGCATCCTGCCGCATCATAAGCATGTGCCCTAAGGTACCCGTTATGAGGACAGGGTCGTCCACCTAATGGAGAGGTCGATGTGTGTTTGGGTGATTCTGACAACTGTGAGCTCTGAAAGCGCCACCTTGGTCCGCATGCAGAATGCCATGCACCTCCGCTCTGGGACGCTGCTCAGGTTTGCCATTGGCGAAGAGGGTCTGAGCATTGTAGACGGGCAGCCTGTGGCGCATGATATTGTGTACCAGGGCCTGGCTAACCAGAGGCGCGGTGGAGCACACAGCTGCACGAAGGTGAGCCCTCGCCAAGCGAGCTTGTCACTTGGGAGCTCGTTGCCCTGCAATGAATCTTTCACACTGGTTCTCACTTGCGCCTGTGGCCTGATGCCAATGCACTCGTGGTGGTCACTAGATCCTGTTCCAAGATGCCGCAAGGCATGGCCCGCTCGCATTCGAAGACCTCGTGGCTGCTGCACAGAATCAGGACTCAGAGGAGGACATCGCCATGGCCTCCACTCCAGCACCACTTGCAGACTAGCTCCGGCCTCTCGATCGTCTCTGCTGCACTCTTTGTTGGGTGCTGGGACATGGCTACTCAGTCAAGGGCATATTTAGTCCACTTTGCTGAGCAGCACCTGCTCTGCTGCAGCACAACAGCCATCCAGGCATGTGAAGCATAGGAGCTGGGGCATGAGGTACAGACCACGTGGGCAATCACTGTGTCATGTGCAGCAAGGAGCATTTAGTCGATAAATACAGCGGCATTGAAGTAAATAAACACAGCTGGGATACATGAGGAACCGATTCTCTGGTAAATATTGTGCAATACCTGACCACTTTCTGACAGACTTCCGCAGTAAAGCAGGGCATGGTGACACACGAATGCTGACGTAGTGGCCGTTGGACCGTTCTGAATGAATGAATACCTACAACTTGGATGACTCCTATCAGTGACACCTAAGAGATATAATACTGAAACTGCTACAAATTTTTTAAGGCCTCAGGATCGAACGCCTTCTATCCGTGATACCTGACAGACACAGAATGATCTATCCAGGGCCTCTTATGACCAAGTCAAGGGTCCCTTGGTTTGTTCTACCGAGCAAGAACTACGAGAGATGGACGTGGCGAAGCTGCTTAGGTGTCACACGTCAAATGACCACTAGCACAGCCCAATGTGGGCTGAGCCACCGCATTCCTACAGTGGAGTCATGCTTAATCGAGCATCGAGTCTTCGGCCTCCCTGTGCTGTGAGCTGATGGCGAGCCAATAAATATTCAGGCAGCAAGTCTTTCCTGGTAATGATGCCCACAATAGGCGAGTCCTGCTGCTGAACACACAGCAAAGATGCAGCAGTAGTAAGTGGATGCGTAAGCCCTTCGTGACAATACACCCCAGTCCCTCCCTTGGAGAAAAGCAACTCACTTGTGCACGGTCATCGAATGAAGGCAAGACCAAGGCTCTCTGCTCTGTACCTTGTTAAATGCTGGAAGGACGCACAGATGGCGTAGGCCGAGTTGACGGAACAACATGAAAACCTTGTCCAGTGACATTGTCTCCAGGACCGTATGCGGAGAGGTGTTTGCAAAAGGGTGCAGGTCAATGTATTTGTGCATGTCCTCGTCCTTGACGCTTACATCCTCTACGCACAAGCCATTGCCAGATCCCGGCTTGGCAAAATCCGAAGTGCTGTACTTGGTGGGGGGATGACCGGCCACAGAGTAGGGTCCAAGAGGGCAGTCCGAGCTCGACTGAAAGTTTTGCGTTTGCAGAAGCACAAGTAAGTGGGAACGAAGGACAATTCCATAGAGGCTGGCTTGGCCGTCAACCCACTCTATTATGGGGAAAGCGCTGTGCCTGTTGCTCCTCAACACCTGCACCAGCACCTCCACACGTTCCACCCCTTGGAAACAGATGGGATCACGCTCAACTGCATCTGCAGCCGTCAGCTCCTTCATAAACTGTTCCGGATGAGGCTCCAAATACGGAATCTTCTTGAGGCTCACATGCAAATCGTAGATACCATCGTTCAATGAATCCCCCACCATCTTGGACACCAGTAGCACCAACATTATGAGGGGCAGCATCTCAAGGTTGCCTGTGAGCTCCAGGAGGATAACGGAAAGAGAGACGGTCATGCGCATGGAGCCTCCGAGGAACGATGCAGCTCCCAAGAGGGCATATGTGCCCTCGTCAATTCTGCGTCCTCCAAAGAATCCCACCATCGCCATGCCAGCAATCCGGCCATAAGTGGCACCACACATGATAGCAGGCACGAACAAGCCGGATGGGACAGCAATGCCGTATGTCACGACAGCCAGCAAGTAGAAGGTGACCATGAAGATGCTAAGGTGGAAGTAGTTGAATTCGTCGAAGGTCCCTGTGCTGAACAAGTTTCGGATGGCGTCGTCGTTGGTGTTGAAGAGAAGGGTGGCCAGCTCGTTGTAGTGACCTGGAGGGCAGTAGAAGTTCTTGAAGTTGCCGACCCGCCCGTATGTCGGACAATTGTCTGTGATGTGAAGATCTGGGTCCGGACACGGCGTGCAGTGTGCACAGAGCGGAATGACATATTGCACAATGGATGTCACGAGGGCGATGCAACAAGCCTCAGCAATCTTCAGCCTTGGGCCATACCTGCATAATATGAAAGGCTTGAGAAGCAGCTGTGGAACAACACACTACGAGAGAAGACAGCATAGAACAGATTTTGATATTAGCAGCTCATCCATTTACACACCATAGATACCAGAGACTCAGCAGTATTCAGCTCTTACACTTACTTCGCAAGCCTGTCACGTCGGAAGGTGCATATGAGAATGTTGACTTGATTAAAAAGGCCGCCAAGGAGGCCACCTGTTATCCCAAGAATCACCACAGGCAAAAGTTCCAGCAAACCAAAGTTGCTCTTGACACTGCTTGAGTCAAATATGATGAAGCCCCCATTGCTGAAAAGGCCACATGCTCCATCACGACACATTGCCATGGCTGCTCGGACCACTACAGCAACAATGGCATTTGTGAAGAAGACTCGCCATAGAAGTGGCGCACGCCACCTGCATGATCGCAGTATGTGATGCTAAGAAATTGGCTTAGCATAATCATTTCATTCTTTTCTCTGTTACGAATCATTATGTCGTCAACCAAAGACCAATGTGGACAGTGCCACCCACAACTAGCAAGCAACAAAGTAGAGGCTAGCAGCAGTCTCACAAAGCTGCAGGCTCCTTGTCATTTTCTGAAGGTTTGCTGTATACATTATTGTGATGAGGCAAAGGAGCGACGAGATCAAGAACACGTAAGAAGTGATACGGACTTACCAAGAGGTGGCTTCTTCAAGGGCAAATAGGACACCCCCTACTGGTGCTCGAAAGGCAGCCGCAACTCCCGCTGCGGCTCCACAGGTGACCAGATCTCGTCTGTCCCTGTCGTTCTTGAAGAGGCCCAGCCACTTGCAGGTCAACCCATACTTCTTGGAACCCCCTTGACCCAGTATGGATCCAATGCATGCACCTGTGTGGACTAATGGCCCCTCCTTGCCTACAGCTAAACCACCGGCAACAGCGCATATGCTGCCCAGCACCTGCAGTTTACAGAGCTTGCAAGCATGTAAGGGAACCACAGCCACTGGCTTTTATGTAGTCACACTCATCAAGTGTTGCAATCAGTAAGAGGACCATGCACGCAATGTCGATACTGGCATATACAGGGCCACAAGCTTGTGCCTGCCAGGACTTTTCTTGCATGCCACCAATGGAGAAACTCAGAACTCAATCAAGTCACCATGCCGGAACACAACCCACTTTTGATGCACATTCTCACAAATAGTTAGCATGAAGTTGCAAATCTCCAACAACCTCCCAACAAGAGCATAAGTATACTAGAATCATGGCGACTTTAAGAAGGAACATGTGGAATGCCTGCCTTGACGATAAGTGTTCGTGGAGAGAAGATCTCAGGGGTGTCCACTCCATTCAAATAACCCTTGACCTCTGGTATGCCAGAGCCAGCAGCTGCCGGTGCTACTTTTGTGCAGAGAATGGAGGCAACGAAAACAAGTGCTACGTTGAACGTGGTGTACACGAGGCAAGCAGAAAAGTGCCTGCATATGTGCATTCCGACTGCTATCTCAGGTCTTGCCACAGGACAAGGGTCTGCTGCCAAGAGTCCCAAAGATAAGTCGAGCTGTCACTGTGACTCTGGCTGAGAAAAGGTGCAAACTTACTGGCGGTTTTGCATGAATTGTAAGGTTGTCTTGAACTTCCATCCTGATATATTCTCGACAGCCATGTTGATGCCGAATGCTGTGAGGCCAGTTCCAATGCCAATAATGAGCACAAAGCACCATTTGAGAATGGTATATTGCGTCCTCTCAGAGCGTGTTCGAGATCGCCAGTCCTCTTTACAGACAGCCGACTCAACCGCTCTGCAATGGCGTGGCCGCACAAACTGTTTTCTCATCACTGAGTGGCCACAGGGTTGCAGAATGTCAAGCATACGCCAATCCTGCTAGCCTTGTCTTCCTTCTATAGCTTATGTACTTAGTAGATCAAACAAGCCCAAGTCACAAGCAGCGGATGTCTTTCAGCAGCTTGTAACAAAGCAGAGAGCACTACCAAGTGAGACTTGCAATGGTAGTCTGACTAGGTTGTCAAATTTCCCTTCAACAACTTTGCCCCGGAAATAGCAGACCGTCGTCCATGAACAAAGACCTATGTCATTGCTAGTCCTAGTCTGATCTCTATTTATGATGAGCAGCAAGATAAGCAGGATCCTGAGATGCTCCGGAGCACTCACTCATAGTCAAGGCTCTCGATGGGAGCAGCACTTGCGCCTATGACGGCAGTGTGCGAGTGCAGGGAAGGGCAGCGCTTAGTCTGCCCCAGGCCTAGCTCAGGCTCCTGGTGCTCCTTGATCAGCGGCGAGCGCAAGCCGTTCTCGTCAGGGTCACTCGCCTGCTCGCGTGGCGCCATGATTGTGTGCTTGCTCGCGTCTGCCTTTCTCAAGTCATCAAGGAGCCGCAGCTCTGGACTGCAGGTGCGGCACGTCCGTCATGTCTCTCAAATACGATCAGGCGCCGTCCTCGCAGCCTAACGGCTCTCAACAGAGGCACCCCTTAAACGCACACTCGGACGTGCAGCGCACATCTTGTCTGAGGCTGGCATCAGGCCCGCCGGATACCCGGGCCTTGCCAAGCGCGCGCTCGCTCCCTCCAGACGGAGACAGAGTCCGTCCCAGGAACGAGAACGTGTGCCTGCAGCCTACACCACAAGAATCGACGCCGCTTCCGGAGCTCTGGCAGCGGCGGAGGCTGAGGCCATTGGCCACACACGAGACACTCCGAGAGGAGCCCCGCGCCGAGGCCTCACAAACCGGCCGGCGGCGGGAGCACGGCGGCCTCGCCTAGGCCTTGCTTGGCTAGCCGCGCCGCCTGGGTGGTGGTCTGCCGACGCGATGGTGAGCCACGTCGAGGAACGCCATGATCGGCAATCAGTAGCAGTTGCTTTGTGGGGCCTTCTCGACTCGGTCATACTTTCTGGCTGGCCTCTCACAGCCAATCCCTCACATTAAAGGTGCGGATTATTATTCATGATGGCCTCACGTTGGTGTATGTATACAGATAAGAAAGATAGACCTGCTTCAGTTTGGGTAGAGCTGTTTAACTTTCTACCTAGCCCTGGGGAGGTGCGTCGCACCGGGTCGCATCTGGGACGTGGGCGGGCCCCGGGGGGCTCGAGCCGCCCTCGACATCTTTCCTAAGGGGCAATGGCGACCATTGGCCGCCCACGGGCCGGCGATCGGGGACCACAGCAGCGTAGCAAATGTACCACCGGCGCCCTCGCGGGTGGTCGGAATGCCACGAGGATCCTGCCGCCTTCACCAAATGCGGCTCTCGCCGAGGTTGCAGCCCTCCCAAGCTCTGCTTACTGTGCTCAAGTCAGGCCACTGGCTTCCGTGGCGGTGCTGCGGCTCCCCAACTTAGCCTGGCGTATGTGTATGTGCTCACTCGTGGGTTCTGACGTCCCCCTTCAGCCTGCATCAACAATATTGCGTCTGGCCTCCTCAGCATAGGGCTTCATCTTAGCCCCAAGTGAATTAGCATTTGCCTGAAATGAGTCGGCTTGGTGTCGCCTTTCCTTGCATTTCATGCGCACCGCGCGCCTTATCTCTTCACTCTGAGGGCCGTCGAGAACGGTAGCCTTGGTTGATGTGGTGGTGACGGAGGCATACAAGTGTTCCGCATCGATGCACATTGCTGGTCACGCAGTGGGAGGCGCTGAGCAGAGAAAGCTCCGACACTACTCTGACTATCCCTGCAGCGATCACCTAGTACCGGCGGCAATTGACATTTTCAGCTGCATGGGCCCTCGCTTCCATACCCTGCTGGAGAATATTGCAAGTTTGGGATATGCTCAACGTGAGGATATGCTTCCAGCTCAGATGGGCATGCCGGCAGCCTACTTGTCATTCTTGCAACGTCGAGTGTCAGCTTGTCTGCAGCGAGCTCAGGCTCATGCGTTGCATCAGAAAGCTGGTCGAGCCTTAGCTGGTAGCTCAAGAGCTTGTCGATTGCCGTCCGGTATTCGGGCATCAGTTAGCGACCTCTTTGTGCTGACTCGTGGTTACTGAGCAGGTCAGCTTAGCAGCATTGACGTACATTTGTCAATGTGCTTGCCTTGTACTTGGCCACAAAGGCCCTCCATCTCTCAATACACACTCATTCCCCCTTGGCACAGCCAGCGCGGGCCTTCGTTTTCCCACAGCTTCTCAACTAAATCTTGTTCTTCTTTCTAACAGTGTACTCGCTTGCTTTGGCCTCCCTCTCAGTCTATGTGCACCGCGCACCTTCTTTTTCTACTTACTGTGCACCGCGCGCCTTCCCCCCCCCCCTTCTTCGGCCTTTATTGGCATGCTGAGTGCGCACCAACCTAGGCCTCTGGCTTCCATGGCAGTGGCCCCTGGCCCCTGCTAGCCGAGTTAGCACGTCGGAATGGTGAGGTGCCCAGTCAGTAGGTATCTGTCAAGCCATCTTCCCTGCCGCATCGACATTCCAAATATGCATACATCGTTACTCTCCCCGTGTGACCCATAGATTGATGGTAAATGCGAGCTGGCGCTTATCTTACAAGCCGTCAGCCAGTGCGACCTAATAAAAACCACAAAATTAGTTCCACTGTGTTGTTGACGGCAATTTTGTGCAGTGAGTGGCTGCAACAGGCAGCAAGGCGTTCCGACGTGTCCTCATACGAACTCTTCTGGCTCTAGCAGCTAACACCTCAAGCTGCCCTTTCATATAGAAAGGTTCAAAACACAGTTGAGACAGGTGAGTCGCATACGAATCAGCAATTTGGACTGTCTGTGTATGAAGCACATTTGTTCTCCGACAAAAATGTCCTGCTCTTCTTCAGTATGGATTGTACATAAAGTAGCCCCTGCTGCTCCTTGTGGATACACCTGCTTACCAGGCAAATTCTAGCTCTCCACGGTAGCAACAATGTACGATGTGCAACAATGAATGCTTTGAGTGCTTAAATGTCTGTGATGCAATCAAGCGTCTTGGCCAATGAGTGCTCTGAGGCATCTATGCCAATCCAGGGTCGACAACATGACGTGTATGTAGCCTTTATTTACATTGAAAACAAGGGCAAGGGCCACAGGGTGGTGACTGCCTTCGACCTTGCCAAGGAAGTGACTAAGGCCGCGATTGGGACTGCAGCTGCTTATGGCTTGCTGAGCGGCTATCGTTTGTTCTCCCGTGCCTAATCTTCTGCAGTGAATCCGCTTTCCGGCTCTTCTGGATATATTCCGTCTTTTGTGGGCTAGCTGGCCTGGTCGTTGGAATGTGAAGAAAGAAGTTCGGTGCGCATGTCCAGAGAGGAAGGCCAAAGCAAGCCAGTACACTGTTTGTGAGCCGAACAAATAAAGGATCTGAAGACAAAGAGAGGATCTGAAGAGGGGCTAAGGTAACAAAGCGGGAAACACAACTGCAGGGGGACTCTCTTGTCCATTCTTTTGGGCTAATCTCTCACGGCCACCAGTCAATTTGGAAGCTGCTGTTCATTAAAACCCACGAGTAGACATGTACACTTATGCCAGACTAACCGGGGGGGCCGCCGGAGCACCAACAATGTAAAGTCCAAGGGCAGTACATCCGGAGAATGGAGTGTGTATGGAGTGATGGAGGGTCTGAATAGCCGAGTACAAAGGCGAGAGAAAGCGAGCCCGCGTTTACATAGACAACGGGTTAGCTAAGGCGCCAACGGACGTCGCGCTTGGCGGCTCAACTTTGTGGCCCCAGCTGGTAACGGCAGTGCGCGCCTGCCTGCAGCCGCCGCACGGGCCCTGCCGCCGCCGCCGCCGCCGCCGGATTGCCGCCTCTGCCGCCCTCATGCCCTGACTCGGGACGGGCTCGGGCGCTCCCAGGGGCCTCGTGGGCCGGCTTCATAGGCCGCTCCTTGCAGTGGCAGAGGAGACGAGCCTCTGCTCCTGCGGATGTCGAACAGGCGCCGCGGGCGGCGAGGCGAGGTGGTTCGACAGCACGCCTTGCGCAGCAGGCACTCGTCATCGGGCAGTCTCGGCGCGCGGCTTCAGTGGCAGGCGGGCGAGCCGAGCTCCTCTACTACTGGCGCAGACGGCGGTGGGGGTGTTGGAAGCGATGCGAGCTCCGGCACAAGCCTTGATGCCTGGCGGTCGACAGGACGGTCCCGAGCTGCACAGTTCGTGCGTTGGGAGGCCAGGGCGCCATGAGATGCGGCGAGCCGGCGTTCGCCCCGGCGAGGAAGTGGAGGAGGCTGGATGAGCTCCTCCGCTCGACCAAGAAGATCACTGCGCCCCTGCACGTCACCTCGCACCAACAGGTGGTCAACCACCGACCCGTCACTAGATATGGCGGCCTCTCAGCTACTGCGGCCGAAGTAGCCGACTCTGGCAGGCCGGGAAAGCCCTCATTGCAAGTATCAGCAGGCTCTGCTGGACAGGAAGTTGAGAGGCCAGCAGTCGAGCCGGGGGGTTTGGCATCCAATGTGCGAGCAGCTGCTGTGAAGGAGCTGCAGCTACTCTTCAATCACAAACCAACGGCGCAAGAGAACCACCAGCCTATCAACAGCAGGGGTGGAGGCCATGCAAATTCGCCAGATGCAGGTGGTTCTCCAATATCAAAACACCGTCGCGACTTAGTCGCTCTGCAGACCTGCTCATGCTCAAGAAACCTGGAGATTGCTGGGCCGTGCAAAGTACCTCGTCAAGGCGATACTAAGATCCAGGGAAAGGCATGTGAAGGTTCTGGAAGTGTGATTGAGCCTGACATAGTCCCATTGCTTTTCCTGAGGGGAGGAGGAGGTAAGCGCTGGACTGAGATTGTACTGTTCCTAAAGACATGAAGCATTCTTAGGGGTCCCTGAGCGTCGCAAGTTGCTTCACACAACAGGTCTGAAAATGCATCTCAGAAGTACGACGCGATCCTGCTAGTCACTAGCGCCCATCACTAAGTGAAAGAGCTCGGCAGCGTCTCACTTAGAAATCCTCCTGTATGTGCGGCCCGCATGTAGTCAAGGACAACCTGTGTTACTTACTCTTACAAGTGTCGATGCACATGCCTCGCAGTTGCATCGCCACGGCTGGTCTCTGGCTTGTGCTTGCTGGGGTCACCAGATGCTCGTCGAGACAACGATCAACTTGACAACAGAGGCCCTCCGCAGGCCAATAATGCACACTGCTCCTGCAATGTGAGGTCGGCATCCAAGTGTTTGCAAACACAAAGCTGCCAAAGTGCCTCTATTGCGATCGTAAGATATCCATATCGCCAAGACAGACGCCCGTCCTCGGGGAGTCCGCCAGTTGCAAAGAAGACATTGAACAAGCTTGATTGCATTGACTCCGCTGACATTGCGGCATTGCAATCTTCAAAATTCCAAATCAGGGAGGTCAAGGACTTCCTCTAACTTCTGTTGGTCACGTGTGGTTAACTGCAATTCACTGTTGCAAGCATCTTGGCAGTGGACATATCCTGACATGCATTGTGTTTGTGCTCATCGACTTGGCGGTGGCACAATCGTGGCACAGTCGCTGCACTTGATCTCGCTGAGGTACCAGACCCTTAAATATCCACTTTTGCAAGCTGCAAATATTTCCCACATTAGAAAGGGTGGCCAGACATAGCTTCGCCCTTTGTTGCTCGCCTGCAGGTGGCAGCGCGCCGGGCAGTCACGGACCAGATCGGAGCAGCAATGCCCGGCCCAAGGCAGCCAGTCCAAGCGACCGCCGGCCGCCATGGCGGCAGGCCTTTCGCCTCTCGTTCGCCATCCGCCTCACTCATCCTCCCCGCTGCTGCCGCCATCGCTGTGGGCGGGCTCAAGCGGCACGGCTGCAGGCCAGGGTTGGCCACCGGTGCGCTGCCCCGAGCCCACGGAAGAGGAAGCAGCTCTTACAAAGAGTCACTGCAGATGCTGAAAAATTGAAAGAGCGGCTGTAATATCCAGCCAGCTGTATCCGAGAGAGAGATTAGGCTTGCGGTATGCATGTGGTGAAAGGGTGGCCAATACAAGCGAAAATATTGTTCAGGCAGAGAAGTAGTGCAAGAAATGGGGCTACATGAAACAGAGCCCTATGCTAAGATGGCTAAAGGGTAACAGTGTGACGTTAGTACATAAGTACCCATGGGTGACCACGTCCAAATCCGACAAACTAAGTTGGGGAGCTGAGCGCCGCCATCCGAAGGAATGGAGTTGGTATTAAGAGATGGAGGGCCTGTGTGGCCAAGTACTAAGGCAAGCACGTTGACGAATGTGCGTCACCTGCTGCTAAGCTGACCCGCTCAGTAGCCACGAGTCAGCACATAGAGGTTGCTAACTGATGCCCGAATATCGGACGGCAATCGACAAGCTCTTGAGTTACCAGCTGAGGCTCGACCAGCTTTCTGATGCAACGCATGAGCCTGAGCTCGCAGCAGACAAGCTGACACACGACGTCGCAAGAATGACAAGTAGGCTGCCGGCATGCCCATCTGAGCTGGAAGCATATCCTCACGTCGAGCATACCCCAAACTTGTCAATATTCCCCAGTAGGGTATGGAAGCGAGGACCCATGCAGCCGGAAGTGCCAATCAATTGCCGCCGGTAGGAGGTGATCGCTGCGAGGGCGGTCAGAGTAGGGGGCGAGGGCTGCGAAAAGCCAGCCCACAAAGGAATGAGACGGTCAGAAGGAGCCGGAAAGCGCAGAAATGCACCGAGGGTGCCTGCCAGAGGGGGAGATGCCGTCTTTGGAAACGTGGAGAAGGCCAGCACGGCCACGCTCGGAGGTGCACATGCAATCCGGTGAAGTGGGCGCTTACCGTCGACGTGGGTAGCACAGCCATATTCTAGGGCGCGCAGGTGCCGCCGCCATCCCCGCCGCCGTCGCCGACGCCGCCGCCGCCGCCGCCGCCGCCGTTACCGGCCAGCGAGCGCCGCCGGGCGATAGGAGGGCCTCGGAGACACTCGGCGTGCGGCCGGAAGGCTCAGAGGCGGCAGTCTCGCAGCGGGCTGGGCGGCGGCCACAGGGCTCTCCGGCTGTACCAGGAGGCGCCGTGGGGGCGCGCCACCGCCGGCCTGGCGCTGGCGGCTGCTGTGGCCTCGTCGCTGCTGTGACCTCCGGCTTTGCGACGGCGCGTCGAGGCGGCATGCGCTCGACCAGTTGGCGGAACAGGTCATGGCGGTGTCTCGCTTGAGGATCCTGGAAGGAGGCGACAGCGACGGGCGCGTGGTGCTCTGATTGGCCGCCATGGGAGTCCCAGCGTTCTACCGATGGCTCGCCGACCGCTACCCCCTCACAGTCGTCGACGTCATCGAGGAGGACGCCCAGGAAGTCGCTGGAACCACAGTGCCGGTCGACACGAGCCGCGTAAACCCCAACGGCATGGAGTTCGACAACCTCTATCTGGACATGAACGGCATCATCCATCCTTGCTTCCACCCCGAGGACAGGGTACGGCGATCAAACAGAGGCTTGATGGCTCTGCACCTGCTGCTTGGAGGCCCGAATCGTCGCCACCCCCTTCTGAGACTATCCAAGTCAACTGCGGGGCGGGAAGCATCCTTGTTATGTATCAATGTAGGCGTTATAATCTACACAGTGTATTAGTGTCCTTTCTTCTGTCTCTAGAGACGCGTCCCAGCCCGTACTGTGCACACAACCGGCTAAGACTTCTCCACTGCTGACACTGAGCAGGCAGCTCCGACAACCTTGGACGAGATCTTCCAGGCAATATTCGCTTACATTGACCGCATCTTTGCGATGGTGCGGCCACGGAAGCTTCTCTACATGGCAATAGGTGAGTCATTAACAGTGATATGGTTTTTGCCTAGTCTTCTGTCACCACAGGTGCAGGCAAGCATTAAGATATGGGTGCCTGGTCAAGCACAAATTATCTACCTTGAGCATCTCCTTCACCGGGCCTTCTGCATGCACACGCTGCTGTAGTTGGCAACATCAGGAATGGGAAGTCCGGCTACTTGTGTCTCGTCTAGGTTGCTCATATTTGGCCAACTGAGGATATGTTCAGATGGTGTTGCTCCTCGAGCGAAGATGAATCAGCAGAGGTCTCGGAGATTCCGAGCTTCCAAAGACGCTGCTGATGCGGTAAGCAGCATTTATTAGGATCTGCAAGCAAGCAACGTCGCAGCCTAAGCCTATCATCTGCTTTTTTGAGTTAGTTGTTGTGAGGCCTAACTTGGAGGTCACTGTATTGGACTTGGTATGCACGGTGACTGATTATGGAATGCACCAACGTCAACACCAAAATGCGTTGTGATGGAGTAGGCTGCAGAGGAGGAAAAGCTGCGCAGGGACTTTGAGGCTGAGGGCCGAATTATTCCGCCCAAGGTCAAAGCGGAGGTGGTGGATTCGAATATCATCACACCAGGGACCCCCTTCATGGCGCAGCTATCACATGCACTGCAGTATTACGTACATCTAAGAATAAACGAAGATCCAGGGTGGCGGAATATCAAGGTACTATGGTTTCACATGACATTCTCGCTTTAGGCTTGTCATGCAGCCGGCAAGATTTTTTGGGCTTGAGACATGCAGGTTTCCTTTGGTTGCACAGGTCATCCTTTCAGACGCAAATGTGCCTGGTGAGGGGGAGCACAAAGTCATGTCCTTCATTCGATTACAACGTAATGTGCCTGGTTACAATCCCAACACAAGGCACTGCTTATATGGCCTGGTAAGTGTTATTTATTAATAAGGTCTTTCATGCACCAGCATGCTCACGACACCTCATACATGACCTTTGTTATAAAATAACACCATAAGGAGGAAACAGACTGCTCACACCAAGGTCAGATCATTGTAGAAAACATCTCACAGTTATTTCTTGGTGTTGTGCCCAGGATGCTGATCTTATCATGCTTGCGCTTGCGACCCACGAGATTCATTTTTCTATCTTACGTGAGGTATGAACTCAATCTATGGTTTATAGGAATTGTGTTAGTGATCAGCAATGGATGTGTGCATGTGTACATACATGCATACTGAAATGACTCTTGCATATTAGGTGGTATTTCTTCCCGGCCAAGTAGACAAGTGCTTTCTTTGTGGGCAAGAAGGACACCTGGCAGCCGAGTGCGAAGGTAAGCCCAAGAGGAAACGAGGAGAGCACGATGAGAAAGAACTGGAGTTGCCAAAGAAGCCTTATCAGGTGTGCTTGTAGGCAAGACTTGGTTCCCTTGACTATGCAGGAATGATTCCAGTGAGTCTCAAATCTTGATTGTTAGGTCTTTATCTGAGGGCAGTATGCAAGCGTACCAGAGATGGCGAGGTTTTGAGAAAATTGCACGTACAGTCCAAGCATAGACTGAAGTCTCAACTGCAAGTGGCAAGGTGACCTGTCTTTACTTAGTCACCTGCACTCAAGATCAGTAAAGTGGTTGCTTTTGGTCTTAGTCCAATATTAGCAAGCCCTGGTAGACGTAGTTGGGAGATGCTGCCAGCAGGTTATAGGTTGTCTGATACAGTATCTGCTTTTCCTGTTTTCAACAGTTTTTGCAAGTCTGGTTGCTGAGAGAGTACCTGGAGATTGACTTGCGCATACCAAATTGCCAGTTCGAACTTGACTTTGAAAGAATAGTGGATGATTGGGTCTTCATGTGTTTCTTTGTCGGCAACGACTTCCTCCCTCACATGCCAACTCTTGAAATTCGAGAGGTCAGCCATTCTTCTTATGCCGCTTTTGCAGTGGATAAGCTGTTAGTAAATTGTCAACTCACATTAGGACATCTAGATGTTTCATCAGTAGAGGCGTAGTAGTGCTAGTGCGTGCACGCAATATTTAATCTTTATCCAAAACATGCACAGCGGAGGATTACTGAAACAATACGAGGCTCTGTTATGTCAAGCTTCCATCAAGTGTAAATGTGAATCATCAGTCTCAGTATTTGTTTGGAATTGACTATTCTTTGATCTTACAATGGACGTTGTTCTTGTGTCATGTGCGAGTCTGTTGCAGGGGGCAATTCCGCTTCTTATGTCTTTGTACAAGCAGGAGTTCAACAAGATGGGAGGGTATTTGACAAAAGATGGAGAGGTATGGATTCCGTGAAGTGACAACTAGTGCATGCTGCATGCACAATAGTACCATTTAGGCTCAATGTGCTCACTATTCTCTAAATCCAGGTGTTAATCGTTCCTCTCTCAATAGGTCAATCTCTCCACTGTTGAGCACTTCATTCAAGCCGTAGGAGCTTATGAGGATACCATCTTCCAGAAAAGAGCCAGGATACAACAGGTAACCCATCCTCTCCTACTTATAGTTTGTCCGCTGTATTCTTCTTTCACTCCCCCGCCCTTCCCTCCCCTTCCTCTCTGTGTCTGTGATTGGTTTTGATGCAGGTTAATACCTGCTGTCTGTGGGAGAACACAGCAATAAGGGAGCCAGTGCTGTTATTCTTGTTTTCTGCAGAGGCAGAATGAGAGACGGCTCCGTGAGAAAGGGCGACTAAGAAGGGGCGACGATGCTGCCCCTACTGTGTCGCCGGACATGCTTGGCATGGTAAAGCTCCAGAGTGGGGGTCATATCTCTACTTTCACCCCTCCTTTGTCATCACCTTCCACAACCGGCCCAGGGAATCAGAGTGCAGCACAAATGCTGCGTGCATCGCTGAAGAGTAATGCAGCAGCCAACGGCTTGCCTCATCATGGGCACTCGCCAAAAGCCCCGCGGCTAGCAAGGGCGGGGGGGGGGGAGGCCGAGGCCACAGCCGATGGCAGTGCATCAGATATGGCTCTGGATGCTGCCCCTCCTCCTCCTCCACAGGTGAGCTTGTTCTGCATGTTGTCGCACCTCATTGCAATGTTTTCAGTCCTTGAACACTTTCTTTCAATCCCCGTTGCTCAAGGGGGATCTTTGGGAGGACCTATTAGGGACAGATTTCTAGACTGTTGTTGTAGTTCTTGATTTTAGCAAGCATGGCAAAGAACTGGGTGGCAGCTTTTCCCCGGAAACCCACAAGATGCATCTTTCCTGCTCGGCTGTTGACTTACGAAGTTTGCCACTAGAGTATCTGTAGCACAACGGGGGGCCCATACACCATGCCTTGCTGGGATTCATGCTATGTCTCCCATTTGTTTTGGATGCAATTTGTTGTAAACGTTGAGGCACCTATGTAATAGTGCCTGCCATCGTCATCAGCTCAGTGGCCCCTGTCACCTCTGCATCGAAGGAATGACTATAATAGCTCATATATATGGAGCTTAGGCAAATTGCCACACAAAAGATCACACAACCTTGAAACGAGCTGTTCTGCTTCGTGCTTGCCTTAATGTGCAAGGATGACGTGTGCAGGACGATGGAGAGACTATGGAGGAGTTAAAGTTCAAGCTGAAGAATGTATTGCGCGAGAAACAGGACCTTAGTGGTTCTGAGGAAGATTCTGTATGTCTTACTTCTGTGCACTTTTGTACAGCCGATGCTCAGACTTGCTTATTCGCATGTTGATGCTTGACTTAGAACAAGCAGGCAGTGCTTGCACTTGACGTTCTGTCAGATTCTATAGATCAGAATATGTGATATGGTCCTGATTCTCTTCTGTATTACTGATCTAATACTCTCACGTGTAAGTAGGTTCGACTAGGTGAACAGGGATGGAAAGAGCGGTACTACAACCAGAAGTTCAAGGTGACCACCCATGAAGAGATGGAGAAGTTGAGAAGAGATGTGGTACGTATTGCGGCGTTGCTACTCCTAATGTTGCCAAGATGTTGCTGACTATATGAAAACATTGGATTTGGTATGAGGAGTTGTGCTGAATGGGGGTGCACTGACTGCATATAGTTCCTGAGTGAGCTGCAGTGCAATTCAGGCATCATAAATTAGTGTTCAGTCAGTGAGCACATGCGACAATCACGATCCACAAGCGCACGCATTGTGTTGCTTATGATTGTTGACCCTGATTTGCATGAGCAGGTGCTGGCTTATGTTGAAGGTCTCTGCTGGGTGATGCGTTACTATTATCAAGGAGTTTGCTCATGGACATGGTTAGTGCAAGCTGCAATTTCTAGACCTGGCGATGCCTTGTACAAAGCACAAAGAAGTCACTGAGTACAATAGAAGCGTTCACTACGTCCTAGCTACGTTGAGCATGTTATCTTTAGGCAATGAATAGGGGTATTGTAGAGGATGCAGAGGATACTTTTGGTTCGCTAAGCAGGTGACTGGCAGCTGGAAGCTTGATAAGTATCAGAATGTTATATTCTCCCCTACACATGCTCAATCAGAGGCTTCTTGTTGTGCTTACGGCTGCTACAGGTACTACCCTTTTCATTATGCACCATTTGCCTCCGACCTTAAACAGCTGAATGAGCTTGAGATCTACTTCTTCCTCGGGAAGCCTTTCAAACCCTTTGATCAGCTCATGGGCGTCCTTCCTGCAGCAAGGTGCTCTCTCTGGCCTTCGTCGCTCTCTGAGCACATGACTGTCTCAAACTCCAGTTTTAACAGGTCGTATATGTGATGATGGATGTTGTCATACCCTTAATGAAGGTTGCAGTGGACCTGTCCTTTCTGTGAGTCTGTTGACAGTATTTTCTGACCTTGACAGTGCACTGGCTCTGCCCAAGGAGTACCAACCACTGATGAGCCACCCAACCTCCCCAATATTAGATTTCTACCCAAAAGGTATCCTTCAGTTGTCAGCTCAATGGCTGCAAGGCTAGACAAATTGGCAAGATGAATTGCAGATACTGATAATGTTGGTAGAACAAGAACGACACAAGTAGACCTACTCATTCAGTTGTCAGTCCTTATCTGCACTAGCTAATTTATCATGGTTATCTCTGTCTGTTACTTGCTGCCCCAGATTTTGCCATAGATATGAACGGCAAGCGCTTTGCCTGGCAGGTGAAGTCACTAAGGCATCAAACATTGCCATAGGCACTAGTAGCTTGTCCTGACGTGAAGTTGCATTGTGTTTGTAACGTCTCTGGCTGCTCTTGGAATTATGCTCGCTGCTTCTTATGCAAGTCATTATTGAGCCTCCACATGTGAAGGGCTCTTATTGCCACTTGGCACAATTTGCAGTCCTTTTCTTGACAAGTACTGAGGTCCCGCATGTTCTTGTACGTTCATTCCTGCGACTTCCCAGCGCACGTGTTTCTTCATTGATTTGTTGCCTCATACTTCACCTTTCTGCAGGGAGTTGCACTCCTTCCGTTTATTGAGGAGGACCGGCTCCTCTCAGCTATCAAAGTAGTAGAGCCCACTTTGACGGTATGTGTGCCACTCCTGGTAGTAAGCTTCACCCGTACTGGCTGCTCTGCAATTCGTTGAGAATATCTAGGCGTGCCAGGAAAAGCTCTTTTCTGAACATCGCAGTATCTGAAGGGCTATTTGGACCTCTTGGATATACGTGTCCATATTGCTCCCAGCTTCTTGCAAGCAGAAAGCTTGTGAAAGCTGCACTTGAAGACTTCATTGCTAAATTGTCCGGCTTTGCAAGACAGTGAACGCGTCGATTTTAGCAAGGCTGTGCAGGATAGACTCAGATTAAACAAATCATCACTCACTTGGTCGCACATTTATGATGCTGATGTCCTTCATAATTGTTGGTCAATCTCAGGAGGAGGAACAAATTAGGAATAGCATTCTTGCAGACCTTTTGTGTTTTTCATGCTCCCACCCCCTCGCCGCTTTCGCATTCTCCATGTTGGACCGTCATGGAGACCTGGAGCCAGCTAAGCGGACATTGGTTCAGGAGGTCTTGGAACCCTCTGCCAGGTTAGCTTCTCTTGCAGAAGGCATTTTGTGGGTGTTAAACGGATAGGTTAAGTGGTTGTGAAACAGATAGGTCAAGTGGTTGTCAAGAAGTGGTAGATTAAGAGCCTTACATGTCAGGACTTAAGTGGCTGCAGGCTAGGGACATCCTCTACTTAAAACGATCTCAACTCATCTAACCTGGAAAGCGAAATAGAAGGGGAGAGATGCAAGAGATTATATGCACATGTCTGTCACTTGTGCATAGCTTGTATTGTGCAATGGTGACATAGGATCTCTGACAGGTAGAGTGCTTGCAAGTGAGGGATCTGCAAGCATGGCAACCTGCTTCGTACATTGTCAACGGTGAAGGCAGCTGAATCTCTGCTGCTGGCCTATGTTGCAGCGGTGGGATGAATGGCTACATGGTCCTTCCGAACGGGGACCCATGTCCGCCAGTCCTTCGGTCGCCATTGAAGTCTATGAGCAACATCAACTCTAACAACGTCATGTGAGAGCATTGCCACGCCAATGCTGGTCTTCTTACAGAGGTGCCCTTTGGTCTGTGATAAGCTGCGTGTATATCTTTTCAACTTGTGCATTTACGATTGGGCACATTACACTGCAGATGTGTCATCTATAGGACGCCGGCTGCACATAAGCACATCTGTCAGCTACTTGAAGGTGCTGTGCTGCCCCCGCGGGTGAGTGCTTTCGTGAGGTTTGGATGTAGACCTGTCAGTCATACTGTTACTTTTCTGTCTCTTGGTGTTTCATGAGTAGGATATAGAAATGTATACAGGGGACTTCTCTGTTACATCAATGCTTGTGTATACTTGGAGGCTATTTGTACATCATGCTACGGACAAGCTCTAGCAGATTTCCTATGCTTGACCATGCTGTCCTTCTTGATCTAGAGACCCGCAATGATATGCCACAAAAGCGACTGGTGCCTGCCCAGCATAAGTGCATGGCTAAGGCTCGTCTTCTTAATGTGAATCAGACTGTGGGTGAGGAGGATGTCAAAAGCAAGCCCTTGTGGCATGAGGACAATGGCCGTGGTCACAGGCCCAATGTTGCGGAGAGGTGACCTCTTCATAGCTCTTTGCATGGTCATCGTGCCTGTCGGTCTTGATGAGGTGCTTATCAAGTTGCAGCCCGTTGTTAGGCCGCCCTTGTTTCATATAGTTGTAGGCAGCTACTTACTCTTCTCCACTTGATGACAATAGATCCATATACTTACGCCTCATCTTGGTCGGCTCTGATGGCAGAGAACCAGTAGCCAATGCCCTCCACGGAGCACACCTTGGTGCAGCAGCGCACCGGCTGCTCCTCAACTCGCTGCAAGGGCGGTCGAACAGCACAGGCGCGGCATTTGTGATGGCTCAGCAGTTTCAACAGCAGAGAATTGTGCAAGTCCAGCAGCACAACCAGATGTACACCCTGCCCATGCACGTCCCCATGCCAGGTTCTGTTCCCGGCCCGCATCCAGGGCCGTCGTTTCTGGTGAGAGGACAATCTGGCGGCGGCATCTTGTCGGTACCTTCGCCATACCAGCAGCGGCCAGCAGCTCAGCCGCCGAGCTTCCACGAGGCGGCGCCTGTCTTTGGGCGAGGAAGTCCAGCAGGCCCCCCCCCAAGGGCAGGCCCGCCGCCACGAGGAGGACCAGGGCCAGGACTTGGACTGCACGCGCAGCCAAGAGGGCCGCCTCCGCCGCCGCAGAACTCGATCTACAGCGCTCCTGTCAATGGCTTCTATACAGCGCCAAAGTCGAGGCCGCCTTCATATTACCAGCCTGGCCCTCCTGGCCCCCACCCGGCCCAGGCAGCTTGGGGACGAGGTAGGGGAGGCAGCAGCCCGGGAGACCCTCGATTGCAGCCAACTCCGGGGGGTCTGCCGATGCGGCCTGCGAGCCCTATGGGTCATGACAGCCTTCCGCTAGTCAACAACAGTTTCAAGCTGCTCCAGAGGCCCTCGCAGGCGTCGCCAGGCCGGGGGAGGATGGGCAGGGCCCCTCCTGGAACATACCATTGACGCTGCAATAGTTCGCACTAGCAGCCCATTGTCAGCACTTTGCCACTGCTCTCCTTGTGCGTCCTGGCTATGCGTCTATGAGATCAGTGAAGGCTTATAAAAGTTCTGTGATTGTGCAATTGCTGTCAATCCGCGACTGTAAATGCATGGCACATGGACCTGAGGATGAGCCAACCTCCAATGCAGGCTGATGATGTTGGTGTTATGCTTAACTGGGGTTGGCAGCTCTCAAGCCTAGAATGAGTGTATCGAGCACGCAGCACTTCAATGCCTTCTGATTTTGCTGTCGTACCGGTCTGCCTTTTGTGTCGATCTGACAAGGATGGTGAGGTTCCGCACATGTGGACACGTGATGGGACTTATAATTCGCATAGCGTGATAGGAGTGACATGCACGGTATCTCACCTCAGCTTCGGTCAGGGAGATATCTACCTCCGTGCCAGAATGGCATCAGTGCACCAAAGCATCCTGCCGCCTCCGCCGCTCGATGAGAAGCTTACAAGCCAGCTGAAGAGCACATTAGCCCACTTCGAAGTTGTGACCCACTTTGACGAACTGCAGTGGGTACTGCCTAGGCAGCGGCGCTTTGTGGTACTTAACTCTGTTCTACTACAACAGTGTACTGATTTGGTTTTGCCTCTTTCTCATTCTTGCGTGTTGCACATTGACCAACACTTGGGGAGTCAACGGGCCAAACTTCCCCCAAGCAGTAATTTTTCTCTTCGCCTCACCTGGGATAAGGGAGCGGAGGGGCCGAGGACGAGAGAAAGCTCTTCACAGAAGGGGGGCGATGGCTGTGGGAAGGAAGTAAAAGCTCACTCGAAGGAGGCGAGCGCTGTGAAAGGCTAGCCCAGCAAAGAATGGACTGATATTGGCACTCGCTTCTCTCTCGCTTTATTTGGTTCAAAAACTAGGCTCGTGGCCGCTGCAACTTCCGCCGCCGCCGCCGCTGCCGCTGCTAGATCAGGGGGCGCCGAGCGCGCGTTTTGGGTCGCGCTAACAGGGTACTGGCAGCACACCAGGCGGGAGCAGTCGCCAGGGAGCCTAACCTGATGAGACTCCGTTAATCGGTACTTAAACTGGCACCTTTGCAGAACAATCTCGTGCTCTTGCTTGGACTATTCGAACGAACATCGCCTCGATAGCTGTAAATTCTTGTGGTGCTCACTTGGTGCAACTTATGTTGCCCTGAAGGTATTTTGCGTGATTGCGTTGTTTGCATGAGTCGCATCTTGCTCACATCGGCCCAGTAGGTTTTGTAATTCTGTCATCAATACTTGCCGATAATCTGTCGCTCTTCTTTCAACCACTATTCTATTTCTGTTACCCAAACTGGTAAAATCTACAGTTATCGAACTTTTCACGGTTACCAACACTCATCAGCTTCACTGTTACTATCACCCTCTTTGAGGTAGTTCACTCGATTTGTCTCTTACCGACACTCTGATGATGTTCTGTTACTTTTACCCTTACCGACACTCTGTCACAACAACCTTCATTTTGTCACTTCACTGTCACTATCACCCTGTTTGAACCGGTTCCTCAACATGTTTCCAAGTCTCCTACATTGCGCTTGCTTGTTCAGGCGTCATGGTCTTTACATTCATCGTCTATAACAGTGTGCAGTGTACGTCATCATTCTCTTTATCAATCAGCACGTGATACATGTCTTTCAAGTCATATTCTTCAAGGCATATTTCCTTCTGTTTATATTGAGTCGAACCATCTGTTATGTTTGTGTCAACTGCACGGCCTTGCTAAGCCAACTTTCAGATTGTTTACTACTTGTTCCCTTTAAGCCTGTCATACATTGTGACCAGTTGATAAGCTTGAGGAACCTCTGAATTAATAAGCTGTGACGGCTGGTGTACTATGGAACCTGTTAGCTCCTCTATTCATCGCCGTGTTGATTGGAAAGTGGGGTGTACTTGACATTCCAGGACCGTTTCCTCCTCTCAGAATGAAAGGACCAGGGGACCCGCTTCCAGGAAGAAGTGGCTCTCCCAATGGGGGCAAGGGCTGTGAGAAGCCAGCCCGAAAAGAATTGACAAGGTTCGAAGGGGCCAAACTACGAGCTAAGCAGCGACTGCGGGGCCTGAAGAGGCTATGGCAGAACGGGGGAGGATGGACCACTTAGTAGTTACGAGTGAGGACCCAGTCTCTCCAGGAGGACCCAGTCTCTCTGACCTGAGGCTTGCTTAGCAGGGGTTACTGAGTGCTTCGTAGCTGCTTCGTTTCTTTTCAGTGCTTGTTGTTCTTCGTACTTCCCCTGGCCCCTTCTCGTCCTTTGTTCATTCTTTTCTGGGCTGGCTTTTTCCAGCCCCTAACCTCAATGGGCGAGCCCTTCTCTCAGAATGAAACCTTTGCTCTCTGTACTTCAGACGCATACTTAAGAAGAGGCTTGGTCATGGCAATTCATATCTATGAAGCTCAATGTAAGGCCATATCTTTGCGTCTCCCGGCCCTTCCAGACCTTGTTGATACCATCGTGCTGGCCTCTATCAGCCATTGCCTTACATTGACAATTGCTGTTTCTTCCACTGGCTGGAGGCATGGGACTGCTTTCAAATGGTCGCAAATGGTCACGTCGCTTCTTGTTCATGGCCACTTCTGTTCATACTTTTCCCTGGTTTGGCCAGTCACAGCCATCGCCCTCTACTGGAAGTCCGTCTGTCGAATGGCTGGAGGAAGGCGAGACGGAGCCCGACGGCCCGCCCCCTCCCAGCCCGCCAGTTCTCCTCCCCCTCCCCCTCTCCCCCCCTCCCCTACCGCCGTTCGTTCGCAGGCCGGGCCTCTCGCCCACGCTGCCCTCCCTCCTCCCCCCCCGCCGCTTACTTGTCCGCCATTTGGCGCGCCCCGCCGCCGGAGCCCAGCACCCCTGGCCGCCGCCGCCAGCTCCGCCGTCGCCGCCGCNCGCCGCAGCCGCCGCCGCCGCCGCAGCCGCCGCTGCAGCGGGGCGATGCCGCGGCGGGTGCCCGTCTTCCTGGACACGGGCGCCGATGGCACTGCGCTGGCGGAGCGGCCGGTGCTCCCTGGGAGGCCCCCCCCCGGGAGGGCCCGCAAGAAGAAGGACAAGGGCGGCGGCAGGGAGGCCTCCCACAACGGCGACGGCGGCGGCGGCGTCCTCGACCTGCGGCCTCACGGCCGCGGCGGAGCCAGCGCAGCCGACTGCGCAGCCGATGACCAGGACTGCGATGACCAGGACCGGCATTTCGACGGAGGCCTGGCGCTCGACGACGAGCTCTGCCCGTCTCAGGATATCGAGCTCAACCAGCCGCCGGAGCACACGTTCCTGCAGCACGGCGGCGGCGACGACGGCGGCGATGTAGATGGCGGGGACGGAGATGCCGAAGACCAAGGTCATGGCCACGGCCACGGCGCGCAGAGGCACGTGCAGCTGGGACTGGCCGACGGTTCCATGACGCTGGGGGAGCTCGTGTCCGTTGCCGAAGACGAGCACCGCGGAGGGCAGGCAACGTTGGCTGCGCAGCACGGCCGAGTAATGGAAGACGGTGACGAGGGCGTGGTGGGGGGCGAGGCTGACCTTGTCGGCCACGACAACGGCGACCATGGGGATAATGACGAGGTGGACCTGGCGAGCTACGGCCTCGCGCCACTCAGCCGCGACGGTGACGACCACCTCCTTCTGGAGTCCACCTGCGACGGCAGCGGCGCTGGCCGCGGCGATGACAGAGGCATCGCCAGCAGCAGCGAGGAGGCTGAGGCGGAGGCTGAGCGCATCTCGGGGCTGACGGCCATCGAAGCAGCCCTAGCCCCTCACGGCAGCTCGCCAGGAACAGGCAAGGACAGTGGCATTCGGTCCGGGGCGAGTAATCTAGGCAGCTGCAAGTCGGTGGCTCGGACCAAGGAGGCGGTGCGCCATCGGCAGGGCGGAAGTCGAGACGAGGGCCTCAGGCTTGCCAAGATCGACGCAGTGAGTCGCACCAATCCTCAACGCCAGCCGCCCATGATCATGTAAGGCAAGGGCCCCCCTCTTATGCAATGGCTGTAGTGTGCAGAGGTTGGCGGCGAGGCGGGCAAGCAAGCGGCGGCGACGAGAGGGGCGGCCGGCGGCCACGGCTGCAAGTTCCAGGGTGCCGGCCAAGGCCTTGTCCTCCGACGACCGCCTGGAGCGCATCCGCAACCTCTCGATCGGTGCCCGCCTGGCCTATCAGTGCTCCAGGCCCCCATTCCTCCCTCCCCCCCCACCCCTTTCCTCATCAGGGCTCCTCTCAACTCCGACTCACAAAGCAACTGCTGCTGATACAGCGGCCTCAATTCTGTTTTGCAACGCTGGCCTGGTCGATGCAGAGCTGAAGAAGGCGCACAAGGTATCAGCACGCCTGAAGGTTGCCAAGGAGGCCTGCGAGCGCGAGATTGCCAAGGCAAAGGAGGTCATTGGCGAGAAGCCGCTGCTCGACAAGCTCAAGGTGCAGCAGTAACACTCTTGCTGCACCACCCTTCTCTACATATTTTATATTTGTGACATTCCAGTCACTGAGCGTGCTCCCAAGCGGCCGGCACGGGTGGCGCAGGCTGTGGCCAAGCTCTGCGCAGACAACGGCGTACCGGACGTGCTGAGCCTCACAGCAGACGCACTGCTCTCAGGCTCCCTGCCTTTTGGCTCCATCCGTTTCCACCGCCTTGTCTCGCTCGCCGTCAATAGCAACAAAGATTTCACGAATCAGGTCCATGCCAAAACCTTTGGAGTTCGCCATTATGGCAAACTCTCCAGGCCATATGTTGCTCAACACCGCAGCATAGCCGGCCTTGTGCAGTCACCAAGCCCACCTGCTGATGCATCTTGTGGGTTCCGGCGGTGACTGGCTGCAATGCAGCTGCAATATTCAGATGAGGAGATGCGCTACTTCTCGGTGCTCAAGCGGCAGAGTTGCGCGGCAGCAGTACTTGAGGCCATGCGCGGCCCGATGAATATTGGCGGTGGCCACGGGCGGCACTCGGTGCGCACTGCCAAGGTCACCGAGTTTGTCCCATCCCTCAAGGCAAGTTCACACCCCTCCTCGTCCATCATCACCGCCCCACTTACCATCAAGAGCACCATCATCTTGGTGTGCCACTTCAGTCAACTTGCTGGCGCCGGACGGCATGCAGGCAATTGAGCGTTACGAGAAGCAGCTGGAGAAGAACCGGCTGGCGGAGGGTGGCGACGCCCCGCCAACTTTGCTGGGGTGGACTGAAGAGCAGGGCGGCATGGTTCTGCACAATGCTGGGGCCATTGGCCGTGCGAAGGCCGCCAGTGGTGGCGGCGGCGGCGGCAATATGCACGGGCAGCACCATATGCATCTTCTCATGGCACATGAGAGAGAGGATGATCTCGGCAGCCACCCGGAAATCCACGTCAGCCGGCAAGCGCTGGCTGGAAACGGTGGCAGCAGCGGCGGCTACCTGGGTGCGCAGGTTGGTCACTTTAGCAGCTCCTTTGCTGACCCTTGCTGCACCTCTGCAGCGACCATTGGTGGTAGCCCACGTTGGCCACGCCTCTGTTGGACATGAAGCGCTGAAGCTCAAGTTAATGCTTTCTCCTGAGCTCAAGTTACTGCATTAAGGAGAAAGCAGTAACTTTATATGCAACAAAGAAAGACAACAGTACCTGAGTCTGAGACTTCTGCAACTTCACAGGGCAACTACAACTTCACAGGGCAACTAGTTCATCATGTCAGTTCCCTGCTTATGACCCTGCATGCTTTGTGTTGCTCAGCACGACATGCAGGTGCACGCGGACCTGACGGCAGCACCGTCGGCAAGCATGCCCCACACGCCATCGCAACAGAAGCGTTCGGCTGCTACTGCCGCTCCCGGGGCCAAGGCCGTCCGGCGACTGCGGGCCGCTGTTCTGCGAGATAGCGGCGGCGCAGGAGGAGGAGGAGGGATGAGAAGGCCACTACTGCCGCTACCACCGCCAGCGCACCTTGTGGAGCTAAGGCATGTCGGACACAATAGCAGCCTTAGCAGCGGGAAGGGAGGCACCAGCGGCGCTGGTGACTGTGGCAGCGGAGGCAGCGGCTGCGGCAGCGGCATCGGCGGCGGAAGCGGTGGCGGCCCTCGCAACTACGCAAGTCACCACCATGAGCCATCGCCGCCATCATCACCGCAGCTCGGCCAACATCACTCTCACCACCATCCAGATGACAAGGAGATGGACCAGGGAGGCGGCAGCAATGGCAACCATGCCGGCGGCGGCAGTGGCAGCGGCACTGTCCATCACCACTACCAGGCTGGTCTGCAGGTCAGCTACATGATAGCGTGTCGCTGCAGGGCCTTGCGAGCCAGCAGCTTAAGCGGCTGCAGGCGATCATCTAGCAGTTGCTGAGGCGCTCTTGACGATGATGTTGTGACCATGTGCCGCCAATTGTGAAGCAGGTAGTGCACCAGCAGATGCCGGTGCTGGCGCAGATGCAGCGCCAGCAAGTGACAGCGGGGCCCGGCAGCAGCATGCGTGTGGGGCAGTCAGCATCGCCAGCGCCGCCCTCGCAGCAGCTGTCTCAGTGGCAGGACGCAGCGGCAACGGCAGCCACGCTGGCTAGCGCGGCCGCACAGGCAGATGCAGAGGCTGCCGCTGCCGCAGCGGCAAGCCACTACCTGCGTCCGCAGCCGCCGCAGCCGCCCCACCTCGGCTCCGACCACTATGGCTTCCAGGTTAGGCGGCGCAGCTACTCAGGTCTCAGCAAGCGCATGGAGCGCTGCTGGACCTGCCACCAGCACTGCATGAGCTTGACTCCAGGCTTTTGCGCTGGCTGCAGCACATGAGCCTGCAGCAGCAGCAGTGCGACGCGCACGCGCAGCAGCTGCATGTGGCTGCGGAGCATGAGGCACATTACCTAAGGTCACACCAGCTGCGGTCGCTGGACAGCGCACTCCAGGTTCGAGTGCGAGCACCAATGCTTGAAATAGCGATCTGGACATGTTTTAGTCATCTAGCGTGCAGTACAACAAAGGTATGATCTGGGGCTTCAGAGCTCTTCAGCTTATGAAGGCTGCCTCCTGCGGACAGCTTCCCTCACACGCCTCGTGCAAGTCTGACATCGCCTTTGTTTGTGGCAACTTCTGGCCAGGACCATGATCCTACAGCAATGTACATGCGCAGTGGACCACCGCCACTGCCACCGCAGCATCAGCCGCCGCCGCCAGGCGGGTCGCCAAACATACAGCAATTCGATCTTGGCCAGGTGACACGGCATGCCGACCACAGTGACCTCGATCTGCGGCCACAGCTTGGCTTCACACCATACGGTCACTTGGCACCTGAGCACCTCTTCCGCCAGAGCCAGCAGTAGGACCCCGTGCAAGCGGCTGACAGAGGACATAGCAAATACGAAGCTCATGACAAGTGCTCTTGCAACTCCTAGGCTGCAGAAGCCATCCACCTTCTTCCTCCTACATCCCCCCATTACCGCATACCCTGCGGCCTTCCATGAGTATACAGATACGAGTGCCCACAAGAGTAAAGATCTGCAGCTTCCTAGCTTGCAGCCTGCCTCGTCCGGGCAAAGTGCCTACGAAGGGGCATGATTTCGGCCGGAATGTACAGGTGAGTGCGGGCCCTCAGCCACAGGCAGCCACAAAGACATGGGTGATGGGGCTTAGCACCTTCGGTGCCACCTAGTGCAACACCCTGCGTGACTGGTTGCCAGTCAAGCTTGCGCGGCCTCAGATCATGCTCGAGGCTGGAGCCTTTGAACTGGCAGCAGCTCCTCGGCAGCCCCCAGTGGCAGTAGAGGCAGGCGGCGCGCCACGACGAACCAGAAGATGCGAGCAGCGCGTGCGTAGAGGACGCGCACCTGCTGCAGTACCAGGCCGCCAACTGGCAGCACCGCACTGTCTCCACCCTCGATGCGTGTTTCGACCACGCACATGCCATTTTGCGCACCAGCTGCTCTGTTTGAGCCCTTGACGGCAGCGGCAGCAACTGACACAGTGGCCCCGCCGGTGATCGCTGCCGCCGCTGGCGCAGTGCTCACGATGGGGCATGAGAGGTGCTCCAGTGGATGCTCGTCGCAGATCAGCGAGCAGCCCTCAACGCGAAGGCGGCCCGCGCGGTGCAGCAGGCAGCTGCCGAGCTCCACACGCACGGTCAGATTGGCGATGCGCGCGTTGGCGTGGAACTCCAGCGCCCTGTCAAGCAGAGGCGCTCGCTCGAGCGTGGGAGGCGTCAGGACCAGCACCGGAAGACGACCGACGATTGGCAGCAGCTGGAAAGCGGTCAGGCGTTGGCGACAGCCGCGACGACGGCGCTGCGAGGCGGCAACTGCAGCGGGAGTACCCTTCGTATCCGCGCGGGCACGTGAGGACAGTGTCGTCCTGTGACGCGCCACCTCCCAGCTGCAGGCACCACCACGGCGCTGCCTCAGTGTCGTCAACACAGCCGCGCTCAGCGCCGGCGACGTCCACGAGTTGGGTGGCCTGCGGTTGCGCGCAGGCTGCCGGGTGGAACGCTGCGTTTCCCTCACCAGGCACAGCGGCTTGTCGATGCGCACGTTGCGGGCCTCGTGTGGCGCGCCCGGCGCAATCACGATAGTGTCGCCCGGCCTGCGCGTGGCAACGTCGGCGACGCCGGCAGCGGCGGCAATTGGTGTCAAAACGTCCGCCGCCGGCATCAGAGAGGGCGGCGTGGAAATTGTAAGTGCCTTGACCGCTGTGCTTGGGCTCCGGTGGGACCTGGCGGCCAGCACGGCGGCGTGGAGCGAGGGGAAGCACAGAGCGCCGCCGCCGCCGCCGCCGCTGCTGCCACCGCCGCCGGAGCCGGCGCCGACGTGCAGCAGGAGGCGGTCGTCGCTGGCCAGGCGCCGCCAGCGGCGTTTTTTTTTTTTTTTTTTTTTTTTTTTTTTTTTTTTTTTTTTTTTTTTTTTTTTTTTTTTTTTTTTTTTTTTTTTTTTTTTTTTTTTTTTTTTTTTTTTTTTTTTTTTTTTTTTTTTTTTTTT
>WELB01000124.1:79873-96250 GCA_009602725.1 Spirogloea muscicola
CGCCGCCAGCGCCGCCGCGAGCGCCGCCGCCGTCGTCGCCTCCAGCGCCGCCGCCGGCGCGCCGCCTTCAGCTCCGCGGCGGCCGAGGTGGGCACCGAAAGCGCCTCGGGCAGTGGGAAGGGCGCCACTTGTCCTGGCCCGGGGGGGTCCATCCTCTCGGTATCCCGGCTCGCGGCCCGGCAGCGTGATCCGGGACCCCGAGCCTGCGCGGCCAGAATACCCCGAGCCGCGCCGGGGCCCGGCCGCACACCCTCCAAATTGACCCACGTTTGGGAGGAGCTTTGCCGTGGTTTTGTCTTTGCCGCAAATTCACCATCACTTTGCCACAACTCTACCATGCATCGGCCACGCTTTGGCTGCTGCTTACCGCTTCTCGACCCTGTCGACGCTTTTGCAGCCTCTAGGGTACTCTGATCTGTTGACTATAGATTGACAACAGCTTGATTCCGCGACCATTTGCAAAGGTCATGGAGATTTGTTTGCCATTTCAGGCCTTATTGGTTCTGCTCATTCCTTTCAGGCTGGCCCTCCCACTTTTCATTCGGCCCTGTCGACCTTCATCAGCTTTTCTGGGCTGGCTTCACACCGCCCCCGACCCATTTTGGGCTGTCCTCTCAAAGCCATCGCCTTGCTCTGGAAGAGCTATTTCTCTTTTTGTTCTGTGCTGTTGTTCTTCGTACTTCCCCTGGCCCCTTCTCGTCCTTTGTTCATTCTTTTCTGGGCTGGCTGTTTCCAGCCCCTATCCTCAATGGGCGAGCCCTTCTCTCTATTTCGCTTCCGGCTGCTGGCTACTCCAACTTCTGCTGATGACTAGCAATCAGGTCAATGATTGCATGCTCTTCCCGATAGGGGGTAATGACTGTGAATTTTGTGGCTGGTGAGCATGGATTCATTATAGCCACTTGCGAAGCTGCAGCAATATGTGCTTCTTGGCCCCTCTGGACCTTGTCCTACTTTTTGGGCTGGCCTGTCACGGCCATCACCCCCGCTTGTAGAAACTTCTTACCTTCCAGGCCACTGGCTTGTGCGGTGGTGCTCCATTTCCCCAGGCAGCCCGTTAAATCTGTACGTGCTTACTCGTGGCTACGAGGATCCCCCTTCAGCCAGCTTTTGCACCGATACCTTCGCCCCCCTTAGCATAGGGCTTCGCCTTGCATAGCGCTTTTCATTTCACAGGCTTTTGTCTGAACAGATGATTAGCTTGATCTGGTCTCCTTTCCATGCGCATCGTGTGCCTTCTCTCCTTGGAAGAGCTTCAGCTTTGACATAGTTAATTGACAACTTGCTTTCTTCAGGACCCTCCACCACTTTAAAAACTCTACTCCATCTGGGCTAATCACTTACCATGCGCTCTTTGGTGGAGCCAAAAGTCTTCGTTGAGCTCAATTGCTCACAGGACACGATCTTCATGTTCATGCAGTGCCTTCGTTAAGGCATTTAGCCCCATGCCCTTTTTGTTGACACAGTGAGGGCGTCAGTCAAGACCGGTCGGTTGTTCAAGCTTGCTGACATGAGATTCCCTCTTTTGCTTCTACTCGCGGGGGTGACGCCATTGTCATTGGTTTGTGCTTGCCCTGCTAGCTGGTAACGTGGTACCGTCCCGCATTTGGACAACTTTATCTCCTCTCAAATCATTTGCGTCATGGCGCATTTTCTCTGAGCCAACCTCCTTCGGGTTGCTTACCACAGCCACTGGGGCCTTCTAAGCTGATCTCCCCCCCACGGCCCTATGTCACCCTCTTTGGCCAGAAAAGGCCGTCAGACCTGTGGCTTTCATTGTGCGACTGCTGGGCTGCTTTGAAGCCAATCGTCACAGGATCTGGACGCGGGTCTGGCCCTCATCAGTAGCTCGCATTGCCATTTTCGTTCCAAACAATTTAAAAACAAATCATGACCAGCCTGTCATACCTCTCCAGCGAGCTAAGTGCTACAAGCTCGTGCTCAGCAGTTGCCCACCATGCTCATATCGTGCCGCTCGTCAGTGGAGGTTGTCACCTACTGCATAGTTATTCAATTCACGCCGCAGCCCGTTCAGTCATGCGTTTGATTTACATTCTGCAAAGGATAGCTGCCCCTGTCTGCTCAATTATGATGACTTCAGGTTTGCCTTGCCACCATCAAGCCCTTTTGCCGGGCAGGTTCTGATTTAGCGTACCTTCTGCAGGCAGGCTTTCAGTTATGCAACGCCAAGTCGACCTCACCTACGCAAGCAGCATGAGAGGCAGTGTCTTGGGTTGGTACAAATGTTGCTTGAACTTCTGACATGGACCTCCATCATGTCCTGATCCCTTCCATTGCCTCCTTGACCCCCCCCCCTTGACAGTATTCATTGATAGATGTTGCCACTGTTACCTTCTCCGAGCTATTGGGAAGAACCAAAAAGTTCTTCGCTACTAGATTGCTAGAGCCTACGAAAGTACTCCAGTCCAGGCTGCTTGCCAGAAAGAGAGCAGGAGCCTTATCCCTGCTCACCTCCATAGTTGCCAGAACAAGGAGCAAGAACTCTAACCTGCTCACTTGTGTATGGTCGTCTAATGCTATATCACTCTCAGTGCCAGGACTTCTAGTGATAGTTTCCACCCTTGTTACACAGGGTGGCTTGTGTTCACGGCTTGATTCTGGGCAATGTATTTACAAGTGTCGCGCTTAGGGTAGTGAGGACAGTTGGAGAGCGCTGGCTCTCAACAAGTTGAGGATAGTCAGTCGTGTAGTGTAGACCTCGGCTCTCCAGACGCTGCACAGCCACAGATAGCACAGAGTGAAGTGTGAATAAAGGATAAGTATCAGATGATTTGCATAAGCTTCGAATGAACAAAGTATGCTTCAGGAAATTCCATGTGCTGCTATGAGCCGGTCAATTACCTCTGTGGACTGTCTGCCTAAGAGAGCTTTCAGTCTGCTGCCTTCTATCATCTGAGCAGAACAGCCAGTATATGCAGCGCACATACTGGCATGATGCATGCAATGATAGGAGAAGAGTCGGCTGACCTGCAGTGCACTTTGCACAATGAGCTTGGCGACAGCCAGCAGGTTGCGCATTTCGCATGCCTCTAGTGTCGCAATCTGAGGGCTAAGTCCTGCTTGAGCAAGATCAGCCTCCCACAGCATCTCAAGATCATCCAATTCCTGGCGGGCTTTATGCAGGCGCTCTGTAGAGCGCACTATTCCCACGTAGCTCCACATTATCTCCTGCATGAACAGGCGCTTGTGATGATGTCAAGTACCAGGAATGCTGATCCTCCACCTCTTAGTCAAACACGGGCCCGCAGCCTGTTATCATCTTCTGAGAGTTTCAGGTGACCGCGATCTAAATATTGCAGAGAGCTGACAGACAGGATCAGTCCAAGTGTTGACTGCTTATTGAATTAGATGGCCGTCACGAGAATGATGATGTTCTTATTACCTGTAAACAGGCACGTTGATCGTGCGTGACTCTCTTGAATGCCTCAGTCACTGACTCATCTTCAGGGTGCTTCGCCTGGAGGACGGTGCTAGGACGTGGCCATAGGAACTGCTCGTCCAGTCCAAAGTTTTCCTCGACCACCGCCTTCGCATGCTCTATAGAAGGCTCAACAGCTCTTTGCGCAAAGACAAGAGCTTCGAGGAGAGAATTGCTGGCAAGTCTGTTGGCACCGTGCAGTCCTGTGCAGGCCACCTCACCAGCAGCCCATAAACCCTTTATGGACGTCTCCCCATGCAAGCCAGTCTGAACTCCTCCACATATGTAGTGGGCAGCTGGGACAACAGGAATGGGCTCTCTTGTGATGTCAATGCCACATCTGCAATAAACAACATACCCACCTTTCCCATCAACACGATGCAGCAAATATGCAGGAGATGTATGTCCTGCGGGCAATGCAGAAAAGAGCATCCCCAGTGCAATTCACCAACAAGACCCTTGTAATTCGTGCTATGCCAGACACCCCCAAAGAGCACCTCTGTAATGCACCAGCGCTCCATAAGAGCACCACAATTTTTATATCCCCAGGGTAGAAGTAACCTCACTCACCTCCGACATTCTGCCGCAATGTTGGGAAAATGCCTAAGCACTTCCTCCCTTGGCTTGTGGCTGATGTCCAACCAAACAAACTTTTCGCCTCTTTTCTTGAGCTGGTCATCAATACTACGAGCTACCACGTCACGAGGAGCAAGTTCTTCACGTGGATCGTAATGTGGCATAAACCTCTCCAGGCTCTGATTGTACAAAAGCCCTCCCATGCCACGAACTGCCTCAGTGATAAGGAAAGCATTTTCCCGCCCTGTGAGCTTTATTGGAAGACCGGCATCAGCTAGGGAAGTTGGATGAAACTGCACAAACCTGCGCACACCCATTATAAGATTCACATCATGAGAAGGCGGCTGGTGACTTTTCGAGCAGATCAGGACGTGCTAAAGCTAATTGCTATATCACGACTACCACTCACTCCATGTTGGAGATGACTGCATGGGCACGATGAGCCAAGGCAACACCGTCACCAGTCGCAACCTGTCAGATCACAAGTTATCTTGCGGTAGGTGAGCGTTCTTCTCAAGACAGCTAGCCAAACCATGTCAAACAGTTATGAAAGTAACAGATACATTGGTGGTACTTAAGCTGGAGCCTATCACAGATGCTTGACTGTGTCAACGCCTGGTAAATCAGAAGCAGTGATTGCTCAACACAGGAACTTAATAAGATCCAATGCCGTCAAGCCTCAAGTGCTTACCAATGGATTGGTTGTACTAGGGTATACATGCCCGGCACCTCCTGATGCCAACAAAGTTGATCCAGCTAGGAAGCGGATAATCTGTTCATTGCATGCCAGTCTAAGCTGAGATATAAAGCATGAGGAGAAAATATTACACAAGCCACAATGTGAACTGCGCTCATAGCACTCCAACTTGTAATAGATATGTCAGATAATCTGATATGACACTTAAAAAGCTTCAAAAACAATGCTGAAACTGCTCAATGTGCACTGATCACTTCATGCATGCCCTCGTACCTTCTGAGACTGCAAGTTCAAGGCGTCAAGACCATAACAGGTCACCACCCCATCATCCTGTGAGCAACAATGAGGCTGTCAATGAGTTGGAGACAAGGAGAACAAAGAGGCATCCTTGAACATCCCTGTCCAACTGGTGGTGACTGCATACGAGCCACTACGACGTACCTGTCGCGTAAGGAGATCCACTGCAAAGTGGTGTGTGAAGAGTCGGATGTTGGGGTTCTTATGTACTGCAGTCAGCAGAGCTCTTTCAATCTCTCGTCCCGTAACATCAGCAGCATGCACGATGCGGTGATGTGAATGTCCGCCTTCTCTTGTGAGATGCAGCTGCCCATCCTCGCCTCGGTCAAAGGATGCTCCCATTGCCATCAGCTCTCTCACACGATCAGGTCCTTCGCGGCACACTACCTGGGTGGAAAAAACACTGCTGTGTGAACTTCAAATACAACAAGTGACGGTGAGACTGGGCTTGAGCTGCCTTCTTACGCGGCAATGCCACAATACCTTCGCAGACTCTAAATCACAGACAGAGCACCACGCTCACACTGCGAATCTAAGACAGACTTCCTTCTGTCTACAACAAGTCAGAAGTCTCTATGCCATACAAGGCCAGTACTTATCCAGGTGCTGTGCATGATTCTTTTCGCTATACAGAGCCGTTGCTGAGGCTCTGACTTGGAGTGCAACTGAGCCGTCACTGAGGCTCTGGCTTGAAGAGCAACTGACCTCAACTGCCTCTTCATCACAAAGGTAAGCTCCAGCAACAATGGTGTCTTTCATGTGACTTTCTACTGAATCCAGTGGATCAAGCACAGCACTTACACCCCCCTGAAAGACCAAGAAAATCACATCAGCTCAGTGCGAAACCTAAAAGCAGACGCTGCTCAAAGTCAAACAAAACAGAGCACCCCTGCGAAGCAAAGCTGCTGAGATCCTTTACGCGCATAATAAGGGCTATTCTACTCTTTGAGCAGCCCTTGAGCAAAGTATGTGCAAATGGTGCAGGGCAGGCTATGGCAGCAGATGTACTTCACAGATGCTCACCTGAGCGTAATTTGTGTTGCTCTCCTGTGGCTCTGACTTTGTAACAACAGCCACAGTCCCATGCTCTGCGGCATCAAGAGCATACCGCAGGCCAGCAATGCCACTTCCAATCACCACAAAATCGAATCGCAGAACTGGCTCAGCTCCAGCTGAGGAACGACGCCTGGTCTCAGGGGCTGCCTTGTGAGAACCCCAAGGGAGTGCCGGTTGCGTAGGTGCTCGAGATGAAACGGGGGCATCCTCTACCGACAGTCTTGGGCCAAGGGGCTCCCTAACCAAGCAAAGTAGTACAGCACAGTCAGGAGTGTCGTGTCAGGAGTGTCGTTGTAGCCAGACTGCAACAGCTCTCCAACCCTCAGCACGAAACACAACTGTAGGCCTGCTTGTCACAAGCACCCGCATGACGGAGCATATGCCGCAGACGTATGTCAAGAAGATAGATGCATCCGTCCCGCTTGGCTTGACTGGCCCAGCTGAAATGTAAAAGGAAGCCTATGCAATTTGTGTGGTGAACCAAGTCATCACATTACTTTGCTGCTACTGTCACATCCCTGGCCGTTGTCACCATTCCCTGTGCACCTGTACCATCTTCGCAGTATATCTAGTGCACTGTATTGCGCTGCAGCTATTTCTGGGCCGGAAAACACAGAGCCTGTGACTGCTCGCGCTGCATGATCTGATACATATGCAGACAGGCGCTGGATACCCCCTACACGTCTCACGACCTGCGAATCGCGTCGAATCAAGCGCTCCTTTGACGATCTTCCAGGCATCTGCTTACCTCCACCAAGCCTCATCGAAGCAGTCGCCGACGGCGCCGTGCCACGGCGCTGGCAGCTTGGCGTCCAGCGGCCTCCAGGTCTCCACCATGCAGCCGCCGGCTCCCTCCACCCAGTCGGACGCAGACCACCCCATGCCGCCGGATCGCCTACGAAAGGCGCTGGCGGAGTGATCGCGCAGCCGGATCCTGGCCTCCGGGAGGCGGCAGAAGGGCGCCTGCGCGGCGCTCGCGGAGGTGGCGCCGCCGCCCGCGCCGGCTCGCAGGCCGCGCGCAGNGCGCGGGCGAGATCCGCGGCCGCGGCGGCGGGGCTAGAGCAGGCCGCCATGGACCGGCATCGGGGCGCGGCGGCGGTGGCGACGGCGGCGGGGGGGGGGAGGCAGCTCTCTGGCCAGCAGGGTGCCAACGTGAACAGGAGTCGGAGGCGACGTGGGGTCCCTCGGTCGGGCAGCTGGGGGCTCGAGGCGGGGAAGCAGCGGGCCGTTCGGCTGCGCAGCTTCCACCGTTCCAGAAGGGGGAATGATGCATAAAGCCCGTCGCTTCGTGTGTCTGGGGGCGAGGGGGCCCGGAGGCGATCCTCGCGTGGAAGGCGTGGACGGCGTCAAGCCTGTCCCCCCACACGCCTGGGGCTCCTCGACGCGATCCCGACGCTGGAGGCCATCCACTCACGTCAGCCGCCCGAGGCTCCGTCACGCCAGTCGGCGGGCAGCCCACCACGTGGCCCTCGCCGCGTTTGTGTGGCGTCACTTGCCGCGCTCGTGGCGGTAAGCCCCTCGCTTGCCGGCTCGCGTCCGCGATGAAGAGAGAAGGCGCGCGCGGTGCGCATGAAAAGGAAAGGGTGGCCACTTCAGGCCAATACATTGTTCAGGCAATAACAAGTGTCAGAAAGAAGGCTACATGAATCGAAGCCCTATGCTAAGGTCTGACTTGATGTTGCTCACTCGCGGGTACTGACCTTCCCTCTGCATCATCTCGTGTTTTGTAGTGGTAGTCCTTTTTCGGCACCTTTCCCTTTGGATTTGGACATGGACATAGTCCCTTTTTGGGCTGGCTTTGCTAGTCCCCCTTCTCTCAGGGCGAGCACTTTCTTCCTTGCTAAAGTGGCCAAGGTAACAGCGTGACTGCAGTACCCACTTTAGTACCCGAGGTAAGACGGAACAGTCATTCCAATGTGAGGCAATTGCTGTGAGAAGAAGTGGCTCTCCCAATGGGGGCAAGGGCTGTGAGAAGCCAGCCCAAGAATTATTGACAAGGTTCGAATGGGCCAAACTACGAAGGAGCCAGAGGCGCCAGCTCTAAACTAGGGAAGGATGAATCACTCAATAACAACGAGTGAGGAGCCTCAAATCCGATAGACTAGCTGGCGGAAAACAATCCCTCTGACAAAAATCCAGAGGCAGCAGCGAGAGCACGGCCAGCACGCAGGTGCAAAGCGCGGGCCATGGACCGCTGAACGGATACGGCTAGTTGCATGCGATAGACTTGGGCCAACGAGCCAGCGGCGTTGAAGTCAGCCTGCTCACCTCGCCTGCGGGACACAGCGCGTCGCGCAAGCCTGGCCAGCAGGTCGAGCCACTGGAACCCGAGAGCCCCTTGCACATCCACGGCCAGGGGTACGAACTCGTCCCCAGCCCGGTGATCAGCGTGTTTGGCGGCCTTGCTGCGAGCGGCGTTCGCTGCAGCATGGCCAGCCCTCGAGGCAGAAAGCCCCGGATTGGAGCGGTCCACCACATCAGTGGTGACCACATCTGTAATGATGCACGCGCGGCCTCCTGGCGTGAAGGCCACCAGGTTGACGCGGCGCGTGTGTAGGCCGTCCGCCTTCTGAAGGATTGGCATACCGAAGTGTTCCCCAGCCCTACCGAGTCGCCGGCCTCCTGGAAGATGCCAAACATGGCATCCCTGAGGAGATCGTGGGCTGCCGTGCGTTCTCCTCCAGTGGCGCACCGGAGGACGTGCGCCGCCAGTGCCGCCGGGTCTGCCGACCGATCCCCGCACTCGAACTGGAGCACGCCCTGCAGACAGGGCGGGGGAAGACCCAGTAGGCGATGGGTGGCCGTTCGTCCGGCATCCGGAGTGCGTCAAAGAGCGCCGAGAGCCAGGCTGCCGCGCCAGGGGAAGATGCCGAGGGCATCTGGGCATGCCCGCGCACATCGGGTGGAGGGAGGAGCTGCAACGTGGCCGTGAAGGCCGCCTTGTCGATCACTGCCATTTAACGCGCCTGCACCCATAAGTCAGGGGAGTGGGCCAGATGGGCAAAGGGCACCACGCTCTCGGCTAGCGCTGGGTGCTCGGCGAGTAACTCTTGTTGAGCAGAGCGGAGCACCACCTGGAACGGCAGCGAGCCGGTCTCCACGTCCGTAGCAGTCTGCTGCAGCAGGGGCCGCCCGTCGAGCAGGAAGCGCTGAGCCACCGACGATGCGACCTGGGCCCAGCTGCCGAGGTACGCTGGCCTGCCGGTGCAAGCGAGCGAGCGGCAGCCGAGGCCGCCCTGGGCGAGGGGTAGAGTGGCCTGGTGTACAGCAGCAGGCCTGTTGAGGAAGCCGGTGTGACGGATGAGGGCCGCCACGCTCTTTGTGACGCCGGTGTCGAACGTGGCGTAGGCCTCCAGCACCTCGGGGCAGGGAGGGGTAGCCAGCGCAAGGTAGTGGGGCCGCTGCACAATGCATCTGGTGAGCATAGCCAGGGCCAGCTGCATACCCTGCAGCTCGGGGAGGCGCACCGCTGGTCGTAGGTGCTCCTGGAGCCGGGCGCGCAGCTGCTCGTCCACAAAAGACGGCGTGCCGAGGGGGATCCCGAGGATGGTGAGGCCGCCAGGAGCAGTCTGGCAGCCTGTGGGCAGAGGCAAGGGGGCAGGAGGGCCGCGAGGAGACCACGACGACGCACTTCTCGGCACAAAGGCATGAACAAATGCGAGAGGCCAGCCCCAAAAGGCATGAACAAATTGGACAGTACGCTTGGGCCATCTGTTATTCAGTCTTACTATCGTCAGTCAGTCGGTTAATATCAATCAGTCGGTGACGTTATTACCGCCGGTCATGACCACACTGACATCATCGGCGGCTCCCTACTCACCAGGCTCTCATATCCCCTGGCCGCGGCGAGACGGCGCCGGGCCCTGGCGGCGGCGCCGCGGCGCTCGGCAGCGGCGGTCCCAGCTGCTGCTTTCAGTTCAGCTGGCGCAGCGCCTCCACATCAATCAAGCCGGCCGCCGTCGCAAGCCGCTTCGCCTGGACGATGCTCGCCGGCGCCGCCCTGCAGGGCCGGCTGCTGCCGCCGGGGCCGGCTGCTCCGGCTCCTCGCTCGCGCCTCCGGCGCCCGCTCCGGGCTTCGGCGCACCTCAGCGGCGCCGGGGGCGGCGGCGTGCCTGTGGCTCGCTCCGCGGCCTCCCGTGACACCTGTGGCGCTCGCTTACTGGTGCATGCTGTTCAGCACCGTCAGCCTAGCGCCTACGCCAGGCGAGGCTCAGCAAGCAAATCAAGGTTTTCCCCGCTTTCAGGGCCCGCTGGTCAAAGCGCAGTTGTACAATCAGTATGACTCGTTTGCAGTCTAGCGAATCTGGTTATGATAACTATACATGACTAGATTTGAGACTGTCTGCGATTTGCCAGACGCGCTTGCGTCGCCTGCATGCATCTGCAAACCTGCGCGCTCTGTATACAGCATGCATAGGGGTGACAGAGCAGGGTCCACGATTTGCTCACCATTGCGTCCAATGCTTATTCAGCAGAGCGACAGTGGTGGAGGCAGCCACGGACGTGATGCCGCGCCAGGATTGTGCAGCGGTCCCCCCCCCTTTTCATCCAACCTATGATATCCACGCTGCGATTCAGATGGCCTTGAATGAAGACCTGGGGGATAGGGGTAAGTCCCTTCTGATGACAGCTGCACTTGCTCCGTGGGCAGAGCTCTTGAGAGTCACTAGCCTCTTGAAATTGTCTAGTCAGGGTCGCCTCACTTAGATGGGGGGTGCAAATTGATGGTAGCAACTTAGGCTGGTGCTAAGCCTGTCATCTACAGAAAAGCAGCAGGCAAGACACAGAGTTTAGAAGCTCTACCATTCAGGCATGGATGTCTTGTTGCTCACATCAAGCTGAGCAAGAGAGATTGAAACGGCAGGAGATGTGACTTGCCTTGCAACGATACCTGCGGAGACACAGGCGGAAGCCAGGTTCCTTGCCAAAGCCAGTGGCATATTGGCTGGGAGAGCTGTAGCAGACCTTATCTTCCATGAAGTTGATCCCACATTGAAGGTGTACAACTGACTCTCCCCTGACATGCAGCCTGCAGCCTGGACATTTCTCTTCCTTAGACACGAGTAGCCTCCAGCGGCCAGCAAGCCAGACGATAGCACAAGTAGCTCAAGGCGACCTCTAGCTTGCTAGAATGCTGCACTGCCAGACTCAGGACAAATGTGCAATTGCTAGTTGTGCAACTAGGTTTCTGACTTGCAGTAATTCATACTCTGACAATGGCTTGTCATATATTTGCTTAGGTAGACTGGTCGTTGAAGGACGGTGATGCTCTAGAGAAAGGGACCGAATTTGGTGTCGTGCAAGGTGAGCATGTGCAGGACCCATTGATGAAGCGAGATGGACAGCGTCTGGACATAGACCTACTCGGCAGACGATGACATCGTGGGTGTTGACGAAGCTGGATTGTACATGTACTGGTTGAACTCTGCAAAGCTGTGCATGACTCGTACTAGCCTTGCTAGCCACTCTAGAATCACCTCCTGCAGGACTATGTGGGCAGTGGAGATCATTGGCAATGCAGCCTTGTGCTATGGTTTCACTGGCTTGAAGCAGGCAGTGCACGGAGCATCCTAGTGGCAGAGAGGGTTGTCCTCAACTTCATGCAGCGTATGAGCGGCATTGCTACTGCTACCAAGGTAGTGCTGGAGCTGAATAAGGTTGAAGCTGCTGCTGATTAAGGAATCGTGTTCAGGAGATGTGGTATTCATGCATTGACAAGGTCCTTCTGTAATGTGCCGAGATCTGGACACACTATCTCTGGATTTAATATAACAACTTATAGGTCAAGTGCAGCTCCTTATTTTCAAGATTTGGATGTAGGCAATGGCGACCGCTGCCAAACCTGCTCGCTTACTGGAGACGAGAAAAACGGTGCCAGGCTTACGTTTGTTTGACAAGTGGGCGGTGAGCCTTCTTGTCTGCAGTCAGTGCTGTCCATGAATACCAGAGTGCTTGGAACACAAACTATGTCTGCCAAGTTCTTTGGCTTCTGGCATTTGGAAGTTACGGCGGCCTTGCCTTGATGGGGTACCCCTAAGGGACTCTGTGTGCGGGCTTGTGACCGGTGAAACAGGTGCTTATAGGAGGTGGTGAGAATCACAGGATGGGCCTGTTTGACATGATGATGATAAAGGATAACCACATTGCTGCAGCTGGAGGAGTATCCGAAGCCATCGCTGCTGCCAGAAAGTACCTGGTCGAGAACAAGCTTGACATTGGGGTTGAGGTGATTTATAGGTGCAGTACCTCTCAGCACAAGAGCATGTGTTGTACTAAAGCTTGTCTCCTTTATGATATTATGTCATGCGCTTCACGCTTTTATGGAGGAAATCAATGCATGCCAGTCTTTCAACACAAGCCTACATATGTTTGGACTTGTCCTGTAGGTGGAGACACGGACACTTGAAGAGGTGCGGGAGGCGATGGAATGTGTGGGAGAAGGGTTGGGTCGAGTAACCCGATTGTTGCTTGACAACATGGTTGTGCCCTTGCCGAATGGAGGCCTGGATGTGTCCATGTTGGAGAGGGCTCTTGAGATTGTTGGCGGCCAAGTAGAGACGGAGGTGAGAGCTTGACATCATAACAGCATAAAGACTAGGATACAAGAATTTGACAGGTTGTCTGAGATCGCTGAACATGGAACTGATATGCTGACCTCGTTTACCCTAGCGAGTACGATGCAAGGTCTTTAAAGTGGTCTGTGTTCTTCATTTCACACGCACTTAAGCTTTGGCTATCCCATGCAAACTCTTGCTGGCAGGCATCTGGAAATGTGACGATGGCAACCGTGCAGAAGATTGGGGCCACTGGAGTGACCTTCATTTCAAGGTAAGAGGTCGTCTGCCCTCATTGAGCGCCGTGCCACTGACATGATCAGTGGGGAACACGAGAGTAGGCCCTTCCTTTATAAGCGTTGGGAGAAGGTGTGTGAACTGTTTTGGCAGTAGTCTGCCAGTATGGTGTGCCTATCTGTGTGTATACTTCAGCCGGGACCAGATTTTTCTGCTTGATTTGTGACAGTGGCGCCTTGACGCACTCTGTGACTGCCCTGGACATTTCACTTAACATTGATGCGGAGCTCGCGCTGGCAGTGGGCAAGCGCACCCAGCGGGCATGACCTGCTTTGTTATCAACCTTCACACATTCATTGTGAAATATTACTATGAGGAACCTGGAGTGATGACCATCTGGCACAAGATGGTGTGTTATTAAAGGGCATTGCCTCTGATAAATTTGTATATCAAACCTAATAGAGCGGAGTCTGCCGTAAAGTGCTGTACTGAAACAACTGCCATCCTAGCAATGGCGTTTGGCCTAGACTTTCTGGCCCCTGCTTCTTCTAGGAGGTACACACTTCTAATGCTGCATTTAAAGCAGCAAGTCAAAGGGGTGACGAGGGCAACAGGCAGGCTGCCAGCAGCTGACCTAATAAAAAATCAGTGAAAGAATTTGTAAGTGAAGGTAATTCTGGATGCTTGCGGCAGGTGCGCTCACGCGGATTGATAATAAGCGGATCCAACGAGAAACCAGTCATGGCAACTGCAAGCTCTTGGCGGGATTCAAGCAAGCAAGGCCCCAACTCCAGGATCTTGGCTTGCAGAGTGCAAGATATAAGCTTGTTGTCGGTCAATGTGAGACCATGGCTGGCTGTGTGACCCACTCAAGAGTCCAGCTCGACTGACTCCAGCTCGGAGCAGGGCGGCTGCTGTGACAGTGGCAGCCGCAGCTGCTCCCCCACACTGGCTGACCTGCCGGCCGCCCAAGCGCCCCGCGGTGGTGACGGCATGACTGAGTCTCGGCCTGGAATGCCGCCGCCGTCGCTGTTGCTGCCGCCGCTGCCGTTGCCGCCACCACCGCTGCCGCTGCAGCTGCCGTATCCACTGACGCTACCAATGCCGTCACTGCCCTTCTTCAGTCCAATGGCCGCCAGCAGCCGTTGGATGGCTCCAGGCGATGCTGAGGTTGCTGCCCGCGGCGCTGCAACGCCCATTCTGCGGAACTGGAACCCCTTGCCTCTTGTTGCCGCTGAGAGGGTACCTTGGAGCGTGGCCGCGCAGCCCGCACCGTGCGTGCAGTCGTCAGCTGACTCCGTCCGACAATGGACGTTGGGTGGGCACAGTGGCGCGTCGGCTTGACATTCACTTGACTGCTCGTGGCAGCCTTCCGTTGGCGGCCAGCTGCCAAGCAGCGCCTCTCCTTGAAGCGCGGCAACCTCGGATGACGAAGGCCCTGGCAGACTGACCGCCACCTCAGTGTGCCGTTTATGCAACGATGGGGTCGCGCAGGACATGGACAGGCTGAGCTGCGAGTCGGACTGCTCCTTGCGCCACGCGACATCGGGGCTGTGCTCCAGCCAACTGCAGCCACCGACGGCAAGGTTGTGGACACCACCATCCCTGCTGACTCCAAGACTGTGGGTGTCATCATCCCTGCCGCCGCCACTGCACCTGAGCCCCAAGGGGCAGTCCTGTAGCTCCTGCCAGGTGCCGCCACCCGTGCTGCCTGGAGACACGCCAATAGCTGCTGTAAACCCTTCGGTGGGCGGCTCCTCGTCAAGTCCCGAAGCAACGAGCTGCGCTGTGCCCGGCAGCCGGAGATCCACGAGTGGGGGGCTCCCTTGCGCCGGCAGGGGCGGCGGTAGTGGCGGCAACGGTGGCGACGGCGGCTGACGAAGCGAGATGCCGTAGTAGTTCATGCCAACCGTGCGCAGGCGCGAGCCGCAGTGGAAATGCTTCTTGCGCAGGTCCAGCCCCAGGGGCCCCAGCACCATGGACTGCGCAAGAACGTAAGCGTCGTCAGTGGCAGCGTCAGCACCAGCGCCAGCGCCTGCACCTGCGCCTACGCCCGCGTCAGCGTTCAGTGTCAGCAGCTGCATCGGTGTCAGCATTTGCGGCGCGAACGGCACCTGCTGCTGGAGGTTCTTGATGACGGCGTCATCGGGTACTGCACGGTGCGTCTCGGCCCACGCTCGGTAAGCGGCGAGCAGCACGGACGCCGACAGCCAGACGCCGGGCGCCCACTCGGCACACTCCTCCAAAAATGCGCCATAGTGGAGAGCGCCAGGCACGACATGCGGCCGCCCCTTCTTCTTCTCATAGTCGCCACAAGCTAGGTCCGCCAGCATCCTCCACGATGCTGTGCTCATGAAGCGCAGCACGCAGTCCACGACATTGTCACCACTGCCGCCGCCGCCGCCATCGCAGCTGCCACCACCACCACCGACGTTGTCCCCACCCTGTCCATGTTGCTGCAGGCAACTGCTGCTGGGCTTGCACTCATCTGGCACGGCGCCCTCAAAGCAGGCCCCAGGGGTTAGCTCCTCCAGCGTGGGGCTTGTTGGGCCAGGCGAAGATCCGACCGCCAGCGGCCAGCGCGTCCAACTTCGGCATCCGGGTTCTCGACTACCTGCTGGCAGATCGGTTGCAGGATCGTCACGGCACGCCTTCGGAGGCACAGCTGCGCCGCTGGCGTGGCCATAGTCAGCCACGACACCGGGACCCTGCACCGGGCTTTCCACCTGCGGCTGCCGGTTGATGTCCAGCCCGAAGCTGCGGTCGCCCTTACAGCCGCTGCTGGCTCCTGTGTCCGCCTCTGAAGACGCCTGCGGATCGCTGTCGACGCCATGGCCGCAGCCGGCTGCCGAGGGCGACCCAGAGGGCGCCAGTGATGGGTGGACGTGATCTGGCCGGCTGCTGGGCCACGCCTTGTCACAGTCCATGCCCCGTGCCACCGGCAATGGTCTGCCGCCACTGAGCTCGGTGCCTGGGCTGGCTGCAGCAGCCGCCAACGGCATGGTTGCACCGGGAGTCCTGCTGCCCCTGCACGCGCCGCTGGCACCGCCACCGCCAGATTCACAGCCGCCATGACTGCTGCCACCCAGGCGGGGCTCCGGAGTGCCCACAAGCCTGCTTGCCTTGAGCAGCTTAACATGGAGCTCTGCAGGAGCGAAGGCGTGCAGTGCAAGAAAATCAATGAGAAGTATGCAGCTGCATTGATGGAGGCCAGATCAAGCCATTACACTAGTTGTGGAGAAATCAAAGGAAAATATTGCAGGAATGCCACCGCATGCACTGAATCAGCACCACGCTTAGCGATGGACTACGGTGGCGGCTGCGCAAGCTGCGGAGCCACTCAGGAGGGCGCCTTTGAGCCTAGTGGAGGTGCCGCCGGCTGACCTTCGAGCTCCTCCTTGAGGTACGCGATCTCGCGGACCTGCCGCCAGTTGGCGGAGCGCAGGCGCACGAGCTCGCCGTCGTCCCCGCCGGCGGCAACGCTGGCGCTGCCGCCGCCGCCGCCGCCGCCGCCGCCGCCG
>WELB01000124.1:96849-109413 GCA_009602725.1 Spirogloea muscicola
CCGACGCCTCCACCGCCGCCGCCGCAGCCGCAGCCGCCGCCGCCAACGCCACCGCCACCGCTGCAGCACAAGTCGCCGCGGCCGCCGCCGTCGCCTTGCCGGCTGGCCCACGGGTCGAGCTCGTTATGCGGGGCTGGGGCGGGGTGGGGAGGAGGGGGGGGCGGGGCCTAAGGTGAGGCGTCCAGGGAATAGCCTTTCCCGTTTGCGGGGAGAGGGGAGCCTCCCCCGCCATCTGCGGGGCTCGCTTTGTCGGGCGAATGCGTCGGGCGGGCTCTGCCGGGCGGGCTCCCCGCCCGACGCTGGCGTGGGACGCTGACGGCGGCGCCGGCCACGTGGCGACTTGTCGGGCCCGCCCAGCCTCTGGCTTTTCTTTGACAGGGGCCCACTCCAGGCTCGCACCGCTAAGCCCTAACTCGTGGAACCTAGATTAACAAGGCGAAGGTTGACTTGCGGAACGAAGCGGCATGGAGGAATCAAGCGCGGCCGGATCAACTGGTGGCTGGGAGAGGCCAGCCCAAAAGAATGGACAAGGTCCAGGAAGGAGAGTGCTTCCGCCACCTCCTAGTGTCACCTCCTTGTCACATTCTCTGTGGGCTGGCTGTTCACAACCCTTGGCCCCTTTGGGAAATAGCGCTTCAAATTGACTGGTGGCTGTGAGAGGCCAGCCCAAAAGAATGGACAAGGTCTGGAGGGGCCGGATGGCGTAAAATGCAAGATACTGATGGCTAAGCCGGCAGCAAGGGGGCTCTAGTTGAGAGAGTCACTTCCTTCCCAGTATGACTGGGCTCCCATAGGAGACGATGGTTGTGAGGCCGCCAACCGGTAAGTGACCGGACGAATATCGGGAGTTGGGCGCCGCAAAGATAAGAGAGGATGGTGCTGAAGTTGGCCAGCTCGGAGGCACAGGCCCATGGTGCGCGTGTGCATGTTGTGGGCCATTGACATGGCTAACACCGTGATGATACTGGAGTGCACTGTGTGGTACCGAACTTCCAACAATCGCAACCCTCTAACTCGATCACCTGAGGATGAGCATCTTGATGCCAACGAGCAGCTTATGACAGATACCAGGGACTTGGACAAGTAGAAAGAGGAGTATCAGGATGTGCGGTTGCTGTGCAAGGTGTGTTCACTACCTTGGACCGACAACATTGGGGGGCGGAGTCCATGACCGTAAATCGCTGTTGTCAATGGTAAATGCTGCTCCGACCACAGCAACAAAGCATGACATCCATCCAAGAGGCGCCATTGGGGCAGCCCTTGTGGATTGCGAACAGGGAAGGGGTGACACAAGCAAGGCCGATTGCTGCCGAGCAAGCCAAGACAGGGCGCCGCTTACAACAGCTAGCGGAAACCATAATGAGGACTGAAAGAGACGCCATGCTGAAGAAGCCAGGAGGTCCATGCGCAATGGCAGTATGCAAGATTTGGAGAGGAAACCTTTGCGGGAGAAGTAGGTCTTCCAGCTACAGGATGTGAAGCACCTGATCATGTTAGACAGCAGCTAAGCGCTGGCACAGCAACCATGCTCTGAGCAAACAGAGGTGCTATATAGCAGTGATAGGTGCTGACGGCAAGTTCGGTTGGAGATGGGAACTGAGGTAGCTGTCGATCCTGACACGGCTGAGACAAGCACCGCGCAGCTACAACCACGGCACCATTGAATGCTTGTCTTAGTGACAGCCGTGCATCCGCACACTAACATCCTTGCAAATAACAGGTACTTGACGGTGTCTCGATCTCACGCGGTAGGACTCCTCTGTCCCCCTAGCCAGCTCATTGCCCCGTTACCAGGACTTTTGTAAAGCTCGAATTGGCCTCCCTTCAAGCTTGTTGCGCACCGCGCACCTTTCTTCTGCATTTGAGTCCAGCTTGAAGTGCTGTTTCGGTGCAACAAAGGCCCGGTGCGTCCCTGGGACCGTCCCTGGGATCTCCTTCGTACTTCTGGCATCCACAGCCACCTCCATCAGTTGAGACACCTCCATCCATTGAGACACTGTTTGTGGTGTGACGCGGTTCTCCTGACCTTAGACCGCTATCTTGCGGCTACTGAGCTGGGGTAATCTGGTCGCCACTGCCAAGCAAGCTCCTCAACTGACCTCCCCAGCAGACTCTGCCACATTCGTTTGGCGCTGGCCGCTCACGCCCATGGCCCCCCTATGTGCTCGCACAAGTCTTCCGCATGCGCCTGGCCGTATCGCTTCAACGCTCCCTTGCCCACGCCGTCCATACGCGCGCAGGCCGTGCTATGGCCGCCGCCTCTGGGTCTCGGCGGAGCGCCTCTTTCCCTGCAGCGAGCTACTCAGACCTGATGTTGCTCACTCGTGGGTACTGAGCTTTCCTCTGCATCGTTTCTGTGTTCTGCAGTATGTTGTATGTGGAGGGAATCGTAAGCAGCACCGGGCAGGACAAGTCAAAAATCTGCTATTTGCTTGACCATGCAGTGTCCCGTACATACACAGATTTTGCGCATGCGCATATGGCGCCCCGCCGCCGCCACCCGGGGCCGGCCTCATCCAGCAATGGGCAGACTCTTCTCGGCCGGCAAGGCCCCTGGCCAGGCAAGAACTGGATAATCTGCTGATCTCACAGGCCCGTGCTGCCCGCCGGCGGTTTTCGCCCTCCAAGGACTCGTATTGTTGACCCGTCACCCCCCCGGCAGGCCCCGCCGCAGGCCACGGACGCGCCCGCTGCCGCCGCCGCCGCCGCCGCCGCCGCCACCGCCGCAAAGCCCGGCGCAAGAATTGGAGGGGCCTCGTCTGAGCCCGTGGCGGGCTGTGCTGGCTGGGAGCGCGCCGCCCTGTCGTGCTCTGGGATGCCCGTCGCGGCGCCCTGGCGGCCGGCCATCGCGGGGATGCCCGCCACTCGCTGCCACGCCGTCGCCGGCGTCCTCGCCTCCCGCGGCAGGCGGCGGCGATTCAATGCCGTCGTGAGGCCGCCGCCGCCGCCTCCGCCGCCGCGCGGGCCGAGATGAGCGCGCCGCCGACGCGCGCGTCGCCGAGGGCCAGCGCCGAGTGCCAGCTGGCGCGCCGGGAGGGCTCCTCGGTCGTCGCCCGCCATGAAGGTCCAGGTCTCGCCCGGGCGCCGCCGCATCACCATCTCCGCCAGCTCCGGCTTCCTGGACCCCGCGCTCCTCAAGCGGGCCGCGCGCTACTGGTCGTTCCGTTGGATCGTCTGCGGCCTGCTCGCCGCCTCCGTGCTCCTCACCTTCACCTTCCTGTCGGCGGCCGTCAGCGCCCTGGATGACATCCAGGACTGCAAGACCGCAGGTGCCGAGTGCTCTGAGGCAGCCCCTGATGACCTCCTCTCAAGCTCTTCTGGTGAGTGGCAATGTCCGGCCATTATCCCCTTCTAAATTGTTACCGTGGGGTGGCCATCCCTTCACAGATTGTCTGTATTTCGGGCGGAAGTCATCGCCCGGCAAGCTGATGCCCAGAACAAGGCTGGTACGCCTCTGGTCTCTCACGACTCCAGGCAGTTCGCTCATCAGCGTCCCAACGAATTTCGTGTCCTGCTTGTTCGGCGCACATGTGTAGCACAGGTGTAGAAGGCGTTGATGCAACTCTTCTCACTCGGCAGGGTACTGCGCGCAGGGGCGCCGCTGGCCAGATCCAGCCCCACTGGTTGCAGCACTCAAGGCGCGGACGGAGCTCCAAGCCTTGGACGACGAGATACCTGACACTATTGATGACCTTATTGCACAGGCGACCGACTTGCAGTTCGATACCCCAACACTGGTCTTCAAATTGAAAGCCATGGTAGATCCCTGTCCTTCCTCCAACTGCAAATCCATCTCTTACACTTCTCAAACCCTTGGCATCACCAGACTTCTTCTATGTGCCAGATACACCATTCTGCCAGCTGTCAAACGACCAACTGTTCATGCAGCATGCCTGTACGTGCTTCTGATATTATAGCGGTCAAGGTTGGGCTAGCGCCCCACCTTGCCAGCAAAGGGATGATGACCCGTGCTTGTTTTTCAGGTTGAGCTGCATGCAGAAAGGGCCCGGGTCGCCAAGCTTCAGCGAGCACTGTACAGGCACTTTGCGTCCAAGGGCATACCAAAGGGACTGCACTGCTTGGCACTCCGTTTGGCAAGCGAATATGCTGTCAATCCAGAGGCCCAGAGACCGTTGCCATCGCCAGCTCTGCGTCCCCGTCTTCTGGACAAGAACCTACATCATCTGGTGTTGATAACGGACAATGTGTTGGCAGCATCTGTGGTGGTTGGCTCCACAGTCAGGAACGCGCTAGCTCCAGAAGCCATTGTCTTTCATATTGTCACTGATGATCTGTCATTCACAGCCATGCATGCGTGGTTTGCCACGCACCCACTTGAGCCAGCAACTATTGACGTCCGCAACTCCCGCCAACTGGCCTGGTTGACCAAGGAGAACATCCCAGTGCTGGAGGTGATTGAGAGCTCCACCACAGTGCAGAAGCACTTCTATGGAGACCATTCAGAGGGAGTCAATCCTGCAGAGTTGCCCATGGTGCTAGCTGCAAAGCTCCAAGGCCGCAACCCAAAGTACATTTCCATCATGAATCATTTGAGAATGTACTTGCCTCAGGTTAGTGACAGTGAGCTGAGTGACTCGGACTCGCCAAGCCCTGTTGACCCTAACTTCACAGGCAAATCGCCCCATACTTCCGCACTGTGTTGCATGCTGAATCGTCACAAGGTTGTGCTCGCAAAAAGGACGCGTGCACCTACTTCAGTCATGCCACTGCCACCTCTGTGTTGTGATTGATCGCACCGAAGAGCTCATGTGCAGGTCTTTCCTGAACTGGACAAAGTTGTGTTCCTGGATGATGATGTGGTTGTGCAACGCGATCTCAGTGGCCTTTGGCAAATTCCCCTTGAGGGCAAGGTCAACGGTGCAGTGGAGACTTGCCATGGTCCTGACAAGTGGGTCATGTCCAAACGCTTCAAGATGTACTTCAACTTCTCAAGCCCTCTCGTTGCTGCCCATCTTGATCCTGAAAAGTGCGCTTGGGCATATGGGATGAATATATTTGACTTGGCCGCCTGGCGGAGGTCCAACATCACGCAAGTATACCACCACTGGGAAACGCAGGTTCCGCTTTGTCTCAACCTCATGGCCATTGCATGACAGTCACAAAGTAATGACAGCATAATAGCAGCTGGCTTTTGTTGGATATCCTCTTCTCTGGATCTGAGTCAGCCCCTCTACATTGGCAGAAGGCCTCTTAGTGCTTGCTTGTTTCTGTGGGCATCCATTGTCTTGCATTTCAGTATCTCCTCATAGACTGCGTCCTGGCGGGAGCAACCACTGAGTGCCACAAACACTCATTGTGCAGAACCTGCAGGCGAACCTGACCCTATGGCGCCTGGGGACCCTTCCACCTGCTCTGATTGCCTTTGATGGTCATGTGGCTCCAATTGATGCCGATTGGCACATGCTTGGACTTGGCTATCAACCAGACAGCAACCTGGACATGGTAAAAGGTGCAGCTGTCATTCACTACAATGGGCCAGCCAAGCCGTGGCTTGACATTGCCATTGCTGACTTTCGACCTTTCTGGAGCAATTATGTGGACTATACAGACCAATACATTCACCAGTGCAACATTTTTGACTTTTAGGAAAACAGCACCACTAGGTCGAGTTGCAGTTATCAACCACTTCACCAAGATGCTCCAGATGAGCGAGCATGGTGTAAACTGGTCCTCGCTCACCAGGCGCACGGCCCTTGCAGCGAGCAGGCACCTGCCTCCCGCCAAAGGTGGCCTCAGGACACTCGTATTAGATTTGTTCGTTCATTTATTTGGTCGCCGGGCAGCTCCCGAGCGGCACTCTGGCTTAGGTTAAAAGGAGTGCGCACAAACATTCCATGGCAAGTCGGCCCCTCGGCAGAGAATCTTTTCTAGAAAGAGGCGAAGGCTGTGAAAAGCAAGCCCAAAAGATGGGACAAACTTCAAAGGGATTGGCATGTATCAAGGAGCGGAGAGGAGGCTTGATTGGGACCAGTGGATTGCCGGGACGGGAGCTGTGCATTGTCACTTCTACGTTGCTTTCCTGAGTCGCTTCTTTTTGGGTGGGTTGGCCTCTCACAACCATCACCTTCTGATAAGCTTATTCGTGAGGGCTTCGTCGTGAGGGGGCAAAAGCTGTGAATGGTCAGCCCCAAAGCGACAGACAAGGTCCAAAGGATTTTGAAAACGCAAACCACTCAAGGAAGCAGTGACCTTGTCAATCGCCGCTCAAAGATCTGTGCTAAGCAACTGTATTTCAAAACGACAGGAAGCAGGGAAGATTAAGCTCATCCAAAGGGGGCGGATGGAGGGCCTGAATGGCCAAGGACTGCTGCTAAGCTGACCCGCTCAGTGACCGCGAGTTAGCACGTAGAGGTCGCTATATGATGTTTGAATACCGGACGGCAGTGGAGAAGCCCCTTGTGCTACCAGCTAAAGCTCGACCAGCAAAGGAGGAGCCTGAGCTCGCTTGCTAAGAGCTGACAACACGACGTTGCAAACGACCAGTAGGCTGCCGGCATGCCCACCTCAGCTGGCAGCATATCCTCAAGTCTTGCAAAAGGGGCGATGGATGTGAAAGGCATGGATGTGAAAGGCCAGCCCAGAAGGAAGCACAGGGTCTGAAGAAAGGACGCTTCTAAAGAGGGTGGAGGATGACTTCTACAGCACACAGCCAAGCAAGTGGCTACTACGAGTAGTGGGTTCTCAGTAACCCTTGTCATCCAGAGCTTCTTTCCCCTAGTGGCACCAACACTCAAAGAAGTCAAAGCTTGCGTAACATCCCGCAGCCAGGGTTCAAAGGAGGCGCTTGTTCATCTCCTCTGGTCCATCTCCTTGCTCGGCTGGCCTCTCACGGCCATCGCCTTACATCCGAAGTGCCGTTTTGTCATCTCTGAATTGTTGAGCGCCAGGATCAGCGGGGCGGGCTTGGATGCCGACCGCCCCGCGGGAAAGGGAAGAATGACGGCTGCTGATACTAAAAGAGAAAGCGCGGCCAAATTGACTGGTGGCCAGCCCCAAAGGCTGGATATCAAGTGGCGTTGGAGAGCACCGGGGTGATGCCCATCCAACTCCGCAATGGGGTCCCTCGGACGAGGCGTGTCGATCTGGTTGGCGTCCCCCTGGGAGGTGGCAAGCGGCTCCTCATACGTCGTCCTCACCGACAGCTTCCGGAAGAAGGGCCCCATAATTTCTGAGACCAGCTTTGCCGTGAAGGTGGTCGAACGGAAGAGGCTGCACAAGTACAAGGACCACCCGGCGGGTGATACCTTTTACCCCCTGGCCATGAACATCCACAGGTGTCATGGGGGTCGGTGGTCCTCGTTACTTTCGCTGCTGGCCTCTCAAGCTGACCAGCGGCGCCGCGAACAGGGTGCAGCACTTACTGGAGGCTCGGTGTCTTCGGGTCTTGTGTCCTGCCACCGCATGCGTCTAGCTATGTGCCTACAGTGGTCCTAGGCGATTGCTTTGCATCGCCGGGCTGGTCGCGCCCTTGCAGCAGCCTCTGGCTTGCGCAGCGGGGTTGCTCTCCCTCCCCTCAGCTCATCTGACTTCCTACTGCTGACACGGGGGTACTAAGGGCGCCCTGCCCGCCTAGCCTGCGGCTCCGTCATGAACGCCTGCATGCATGACGATGGCTTTTGATCTCAGCAGTCGCATTCTCTTTCCAGCCCAAAAGGAATGGACAAGGTCTGAAAGAGCCGGATGGCGCAGAAAGAAGAAAGTGAAGAAAGTGCTCGCCCATAGAGGAGAGGCTGGCAAAGCCAGCCCAAAAAAAGAATGGACAATGTCCAAAGCCAAAGAAAGAGGAGCAGGAAAAAGGACTACACTGAAAGCAAGGTACTAAGTGCTAAGACGGCAGCAAGGGGAATCTCAGTAACCTCTAGTCAGTAGATGCAAGTCGGAGTAGCTAGCAGGCGGATAGCGGACTGGAAGAGCGGGCTGTACGAGCCAGCGTGCAGCCGGCGGGACGGCGAACCTTCGAATCCGAGCGGCAGCAGGTCTTTGTGGTGCGCGAGCTCTGGTCCAGACGCCACCCCCCGCCGCAGGCCTCGCCGCCAGCGCCCCGCAGCGGCGGCCTAGCCGCCATGGCGGACCCCTGGCGCGAGCGCCTGGGCCCGGCGGAGCTCGTGCGCGAGGCCGCGGCTGGCGTCGCGGCCGCGGTGCGGGGGTAAGCTCTGCCGCAGGCGCTCGACCGCGGCTCTCGGCGGCGGCGAGGTATGGCGCGCTTGGCTGTGTCGACTGACGGACGCCTCCGCCGTCACCTGTCAGCTACGAGAGCTACCACGCGTACCATGGCGGCGACAAGGCGGCGAGGAAAAGCAGCTACACCGACATGGTGAGGCTGTCGCCGTCCGCCGATGCCAGCCAGTGCTGCCGTCCGGGCTTTCCGCATCACGTACGCAGGCTGTGGTGTCCGTAGCGCCTGCCACTGGCCAGATCAAGCGCTGCTGATGAAGGCTGGGGTGTCATCAAGAACACCGCAGAGGCCTTATGATTCGCGGCTCTGCCTGCGCTGCAGGTTAACAAGTACTACGACCTGGCCACCAGCTTCTACGAGTACGGCTGGGGCGAGTCGTTCCACTTTGCGCACAGGTGCTGGACTTGTCTGCCGCTTCAAGCTAAAGCAGCTGCTTTGCGATGCTTTTCATGCTTTTCCTACAGGTATGGCTTTGTCGCACTGAGCACTGCGGTACTGGTCTTGTGGCAAGCAGGCACAGGAATGAGACTCTCAGGGAGAGCATCAGGAGGCACGAGCATTTTCTTGCCATGCGCCTTGGACTGCGGCCCGGCATGAAGGTCATCAAAGCCCACAATGTCTTGATCACGTTCAAGCATTGTACTCAAGGTCGCTGTTGAATGTTTAGTTGTTATACAAGACCGTCTATTACATCACTTTCTCCCCTTGACCAGGTGAGGCATTGTCGGATAGCATGTTCCGTTGAGCTCCTTAAGAGTGTCATCCATCCATTTGTGACATCTATACACACTCAAGGCATGGTGACAACTTGGGGCACTTGACCTTAATGTCGTGGAAGATGGATTGTCAGGTGCTGGATATTGGATGTGGGGTTGGAGGACCCTTGCGAGAAGTTGCACTCTTCAGGTGTGGTGCAAAGCACGAAGTGTAGATGAGCTGCATTGCATCATTCAGGTGTGGTGCAAAGCACAAAATGTACATGAACTGCTGTTGAAGATGGCAAAGAACCAGATTGTTGTTCAGAGTGGCCATGTTTGCACTTATCTTGATTGCTGTTGTAGTGGAGACATTTGTTTTGTATTTAGTAAGACAGACTCTCTGGATTGAGAGATCTTTGATAGAGGCAACATCTCTCATCTTTTGCAGTGGCGCTTCAGTCACGGGCCTGAATAACAATGCGTATCAGATCTCTCGAGGAGAGGTATTGAGCTCAACCACATGACTTGACTCGCCCAGCATGGACTTGGACTAGAAGATCAATTTCTGGTCCTTATGTTGTCCATGCCGCACTCTTGTCGTGAGGCTCCTGCATGCATGGTCAAACAATCAACTGCTATGTTGCACGCTCCCAACACAGGTACTCAACAGGAAGGCCGAGTTGGAAAATACATGCACTTTCCTGAAAGCCGACTTTATGAGCATACCAGTTGAAGATGCAACGTATGATGCAGCCTATGCTATTGAAGCAACTTGTCACGCGCCGGACGCTGTGAGTGGATACTACCTTCCCTCGCAACTGAGCAGACGAGAATGGAATATATTGTCTAGTCGACTTGGACAACTGCTCGCTCATTAGCCCTGACTCAGCAAGTGCATGCAGGTCTCTTTTCTTCTGCACCTAGGAAGGTCTCTTTTAACCCCTTAAGAGGAATTTACTGAAGGCCAGCACCTGTGATTTACAATTTTCCTATCACCTGTCCTGCAAGGTGGCTTGCTACAGAGAGATCTTCAGGGTGTTGAAGCCTGGGCAATGCTTTGCAGCATATGAATGGTGTATCACAGATGCATACGATCCCAAGAACAGAGAACATCAGCAAATCAAGGTGGTCATCAGACTGTCAGAATGATTTTTCTGTTTAACTCCTCATTATTAGCAGGATCTCAATTTATATTTCAGCATTGCACAGTGGCCTTATTGTGGCATTTCATGCGGCAAAATGTCAAACGATATCTATCGTGTTTGTTGATTGCTGTAGGCAGAGATTGAGCTCGGGAATGGCTTGCCAGAAATTCGAACACTCAAGCAATGCCATGATGCTCTGATATGTGCTGGATTTGAGGTACTGATCATGACACTCTCATGGTGCAGTTGGTTGCCTGGTCCACAGCTGCTTCCTTGCAGATGTTAGAATACTATATGCCTAACATACATTGATAGCTTGGACATTTACATATGCTACTCCGATTGTCAACATTGTAGATTCTGGAAGATGCAGATCTGGTAAAGACAGCAAAGGTCCCCTGGTATCAGCCCATAGATCCAACGCACTTCTCCATCACCAACTTCCGACTTACCTTCCTTGGCCGCAGTATCACTCGAGTGATGGTTTGTCATTCCTCACCTTCTACCTTCTTTCCCAGTCAGTCCTCATTGTCAGCTAGACAGATTCTTGGAAGACTGACTGACACATGGATGCAATGCTGGAAAGCTTGATAAGGTCATGATAGCCTGCACAGAAGTCCTCCCCACCACATGACTTCCTCATTGACGATTGCAGTTTCCTGGTAGATGGGCATATAAGCCCATAATTTGAAGCTGACTGGCAGGTTTGGACCCTGGAGAAGCTCAGTATAGCTCCTGCAGGAAGCTACCGAGTCGCGCAGTTCCTAGAGAAAGGAGCAGATGGTCTGGTCGAGGGAGGCAGGTGAGAGCCATTCTCCTCCGTCGAATGGATAAGGTTCATTTTATGCTGCAAATGTAGGACATCCTTATGTATAAAGTACTGTCTGAACTGCAGGAAGGAGCTGTTCACACCAATGTATTTCTTCCTTGCAAGGAAGCCCTTGGCAGCGAAAAGCTAAAGCTTCACTTGCTTTCAAATAGACGTTGGCAACTATATCAGTGGAACTCGAGAAGTTCCTGCTTCGCAAATGACCTTGCACTCCCATGTGCGCTCTTATCTTTCTTTGGCTTGGTCCTCATGGTCCAGCCCTTCACCAATTTCTAGAATTTATGTTAAGCTCTGGAGAGAGCAAGCTCTTCTTTCGAAAAGAGGGGGCGGTGAAAAGAAGAAATTGCTCGCCCACGAGAGTAGGGGCTGGGAAAGGCCAGCCCAAAAAGAATGGACACGGTCCAAAGAGCCAAAAAGGGGCCGAGAAGAGAAAACCACACAGCTAGACAACACATCACCAATAAGCTAGACACCACACAACCGCAGATGGATCAGTACCCGCGAGTAAGCAGCAGCAAGTCCGAGTAACTCGTTTTATAGAAAAGGCTTATAAAGGGAAAAGTGCAAAGTATTCCTCCTATTTTCAAACACCACTAAGCTAAAACTCTAGGAAGTATAACGCTTTCCAATGAGTAATGACTACAAAGATATAGTTCCATGCTACCATCATCATAATCACTCTAGAAAAGAGATTCTGAAAGAAAAATAAACAGAATACACAACCAAGCTAGTCCTAAAGAGAAATAAGAAAGAAAGCCTGAATAAAACCCATTAATAAAGGAAGGCTTACAATATACAAGAGAAATAACGAAAAGCTCATTGCAGTAGTAGAAAAAGCAAGTAGTATTTCTTGGGAAAACAATGTAAAATTCAAAGTTTCTATGCATTTCTTTGCGACCTTAAGATTTTATGTCATTTTACTCTCGGAATAAGGTGCCAAGAATTGTAATGGAGCTGGATCAGATGCAGTAGCGCTTACAAAAATAGAATAATCTAAAGCAACGGAAGAAAGCACTCCGTCGAGACCCAGAGCAGCAGCCATAGAGAGAAGGGCTCGCCCATTGAGGATGAGGGGCTGGAAAAAGCCAGCCCAGAAAAGAATGTACAAAGGACGAGAAGGGGCCTGAGGCCATAGCGCGGCCGGCTCGCGTGTGGACTGCAAAGGGGCGAGGGCTGCGAAGCAAGGAGCTCATCCGAAGGACAAGTCTCGTGTATTGAAATAGTTGAAGGCCAAAATGGCCACTCTTCGGACGCTTAGGCGGTGGCCTCCAGCTTCCGTCAGGGCGACGTCTTTCCGCCTGCTCGCTATTCAGACTTGCATCTACTAAACTACATATTACTGAGAGTCCGCTTGCTGCTGTCTCAGTCGTAAGCACTTGGGCTCCTTCAGACCTTGTCCATTCCTGTGGGCTGGCCTCTCCCAGCCACCAGTTAATCTGGCCGCGCTTGAGATTCCGTAAGGGGGCGAGGGTGACAGCCGAGGGAAACGGCGGCCGCGGCGACGACGGCGGCTGCGCGGAACGGCGACGCCCGCCCCCATCCCGCACGGCGTCGGGGGCCCACCCCGCCACGTGGCGCCGAGGAGCGCGCGGGCGGGCCCGCCAACTTCCCGTTGGCCGCGCCCGGAGCCCCTTCCCCCCACCTCCTGGCCTGGCCCGACCTCCCTCCTCTCCCCCCCCGGACCTCCCTCCTCCC
>WELB01000124.1:116476-128224 GCA_009602725.1 Spirogloea muscicola
GCCGCCAGGGCGCGCACCAGCGCGCCCAGCAGCGCGTCGCCGGCGCTGAAGAACGATTCCGCCGCCGCCACCGCCGGCCACGGCTCCTGCTGCATCGGCGGCGGCGGCGGCGACGGCGAGAGGCAGCCGCCGGGGCCCGCCATGGCCGCCGCGGCCACCTCGGCCTGCGGCGGCGGCGCGGCGGCCATGGCTGGGAAAGGCTGCAGGGGTTTAGGGCGAGGGGCCGGTCAGCGCTAAGGGCGCGGAAGGGAAAGGGGCACGCCCCCCCACCGACTCCCCCTCAGTCACCTGGCTGGCTTTCACAGCCACTCTGTAGACATCAGCAGCCGCATTCACTCAGGAAGACTGACCTCCACCGCCCCCGTTCGACGTCTTTCCGCCTGCTAGCTCCTGCTAGCTATTCAGACTTGCATCTACTGACTAGAGGTCACTGAGAGTCCGCTTGCTGCTGTCTCAGTCCTTAGCACTCCGGCTCCTTCAGACCTTGTCCATTCCTTTGGGCTGGCCTCTCGCAGCCACCATGTAATCTGGCCGCGCTTGCCCCATTCACAATGAAAACTCTTCCAGAACAGGGCAATGGCTGTGGGTGGCCAGCCCAACGGAGGATGGACGAAATTGGAAGGGGCCAGAAAAGCGCTTTAGTATGCAAGTCCCCCAACCTACTTGTCAAGGCAAAGCCACGCACCTTACAGCACAGGTGCAGTCGCATCAGGCTGTTGATTTCAAGGCAGTGAGGCTCAGGGTTTGGAGTGAGGGTGCATAATAGAAAGAAATGGCTCGCCAATAGAAAAAGAGGGGCATAAGAGGAGGCGGCTGTATGTCGCCTTGGAGTTGAGGCTGTGGGACCTGTGGTGCAGTTTATAATATCAGTAGGGGCTTCGCCACAGTGTCCACGTGACAAGCGAGGTTCTCAGAGCCGTAGACACCCTGGACATCATGCCTGCCTCCAAGAAAAGGCTGCAGAAAAAGCTTCAGCGACACAGCAGGCTGCTGCAGCTCTGCCTCTACCCTGGGGACCACTGCAAATCTTCCCCCGCTGCCTACTTGCGGCTTTCATCCTCACAGATTGCGCTACGGTGCTTCATCTCATGGACTCAGACAGCGCGGCCAGCAGGAGCGCTTGCCAGACGAATTAAGCAGAGCTGAAAGGCACCTCCAGCAACCGCCACCAGCGCTATTATCCATAATCTACTGTAAGATTGGTCATTGGGCTGCGCCGCTGACTTGGCGCCCAGCCTGGCCTGGCCCTGCCCAACCCACCCGCTCCAACTGCATCGTATTGTCCACCTATAACTGTCAACGTTGCTTGCAGGCAGCTGGCACTGCTAGCCTGCCACACAGTCAGTTCAGTGCAGGTGCCTGGACTCCCACTTTCAACCGTCTCCTACAGCTTGATCCCTAGAATGCATTCCTTCCATAGTAACCCTTTCACTTTACATGACGCTGAGTGCAGGCCATGTCAGACTTGCTGGCCCTGAGCACAGCCCCCCAGGACAGAGTTCTGAACGTCCGAAGGAGGCAAGCACGCCTGCAGTGCATGGACTGTCCTGTATACAAGGACGCCACCACAAAACCTCTCTAGGTCTTCTGAGGACTGCAAGCTGCAAGAAAATGGCGGCAGATATCTGAACAACCGCCGTGAGTACTCGGCAGCAACCTGAAGGAGAGTGGGCGAGCCTCTGGCGTTGCAGAGGCCAGGTCTGGGGCCACTGGCTTAGCCCATTGCGTAGGAGGCTGTCGGGAGGTTGATCACAGTGCTCTTCACTTTGGTCATCATGTAAATGGAGTTGGTGATACCCTGCGAACCGATGCCGCTGTCTCGCAGACCCTGGCCAGCAGCCGCAGCAACACATTGAGGGTCAGACCTGCCGACTTGCTACACTGGCATGCAAGACCCTGCCACTCCCATCGCCACTCAATTGTTGCTGATCAACATCCAGTTGCTTAAAACAGATGTTTCAGTTGCTGCCGATGCTGCATTACAAAGGACTCACCTGGAAAGGGAAGTGGTCGGGCCCCCGCGCCGGTGCAGAGTTGATCTGCACTGTTCCTGTCTCCATAGCGTCGCTGACCAGGATGGCCTTGTTGATGTCCCGCGTGAATACGCAGCCCTGCAGTGGGCCGCCGAGTGTAAGTCATCATGCTCAACTATACCAGGCCCTTCCTAAGACGCCTGCTAAAGTACTGAGTTCTCTCGACCTCCGCGCCATAGATAAAGCAGGACCTGAATCCCATCTGCAGCGGCAAAAGTCCACGACTACAACCACATCCACGTGCACATTCACATGACACCATGGGAGGACGATGCTGAGTTGCAGCAACGTAGCAAATTGCTGCAGTTTGTGAGACTAGGGGTTTGAGGAGAAAGCCAAGTCAAGTGCCTTGACCATGCTACGAGGGCCTCAACCGCAGCACCTGAAGAGCGTAGTTGTTGGCATTGCAGTGGTGAATGCCCTCCTCGACCTTGGAAATGCGGATGATGGGCATCACAGGCCCAAAAGGCTCCTCCCATGCCAGCCGCATGTCAGGCCGCACGTTGTCGATCACCAACGGCCAGATCAGATTGTGTTCTCGCTTGTACTCCTGCATCAGTGCATATGGCATAAGTAACCTGCTCTTGTTGCAACTTTAGAATTGAGACTCCCAAACATGCCAAGGAGACTGACCGCACCTCAGTGAGGGCTTAGAGTACTTGCCTGGCAGAAGGTGGCACCCTTCTCCTTGCAGTCCATGACGAGACCCTCTATGAAGTTCGCGGACGATTCGGAGATGACGGGCGTGATGTCGCAGTCATCCTCAGGGCGCCCCACCTTGAGCTTGGCCACCTTGGTGTTGACCTTCTCCACGAGCTCATCAGCCACCGACTGCATGACGAGCACAACCTTAACAGCCGTACACCGCTGGCCACTGCACAAATGACCAGCAGTTCAACATCAGCAGGTGTGAGTGACCTGGCAGGATTCAGTGCAATGATAACGCACAGCATTGACAAGGAGCGTACGTATTCGCATCACTATAGTGAAGGAGGCCAGCTTCAGGGAGGACAGAGAGGGTGAGAGGACCTGTAGGAGAAGCCGCCCTTGATGATGTTCGCGGCGGCAAGGTCAAGGTCCGCATCCTCGAGCACGATGCAAGCGTCCTTGCCTCCAAGCTCCATCTGCAGCGGGATCATGTTGGCCTTCCTCGATATGGAGATGCCAGTGTCTCCTCCAGTGAAGCTGCCCCCGAGCGACACCCTTCACTAATCAGTCTCATATGCTGTCAGCCTTGTCAGTCTGAATAAGATGCCCACCCCACAGCTGCCAGCTGCTCCACAGAGAGAATAGGGAGGGCAGATGCAAGCTTCATCGATAAGCGAGGATTGTCAGAGTGGCTGAGCTCAAGACCTGATGCAGTTGATGCTCGGATGCTGCGTCAGGAAGTCACCAATCTCGGAGCCCTTGCCAGTGACAGCGCCGATGAGGCCCTTGGGAAAACCAGCCTTGATGAAGCAGTGCACCATGTGGAGAGCCGACACAGCTCCCTACAGACATAAGCATTAAAGTCTGCTCATTTACTGCAGCCTTAGCAAATCCCAACTGAACTGCAAGTCACTGGGTTATTCATAGGCACTCCTCCGGCAACAGTGACTTATCAATAATCTCTCCTTACCTTCGCAAAATTGAACTCTTATTTGCTATGCACCATAGCATAGTTGACCACACAGTACGCTCTACGACCCACTGACCACCTTGAAGCTGTCTCAAGCAGGGTGATTGTTCCCTTTATTAAACAAGTGCTCAGTCATCCCACCCTCGACTAGCTTTATCAGCACAAATGAGAATGCTACGGTTGCAATATCTCAATGATGTTGTTGTGTGTTGTGCACCTGGGTTGGTGGCTTCAGGACAACAGCATTCCCCGAGATGAGAGCAGGAGCAAGCTTGGACACAGCAAGGTTGACTGGATAATTGAAGGGAGGGATGCAGAGAACCACACCCAAAGGAATCTGCAGTACACCAGCACTTGCGATGCTCAAAACGTGGACACCAGAAACTTTCAATGGGTTGCGTAACTCGTGAATCAAGACAAGCCACACCCTCACTCGCAAAAACAAGAGCTTATCTGACTTTGCACGCTACCAGCACCTACAAAGACAGTAAAATCCAATGGCTTACCTTCGATGAAAGACAGAGCTTAGTCCGATCATTGCCAGGGAAGCTGTCACCTGTAAGAAACTTGTTCTCGGATAAAATACGCACCCCCTCCTCTGCACAATATGATATCAGGTCACCAGACCTGACCACCTGCAAGGTGATAAGTCCAATATTAAGAGCAACGCAAATGCCACAACTTGAGATGAATTGAGATCCATCAGCTCTTGAAACAACGAAGATGTCCATTTCACAGATCCTCACAGGTATCTCTTCCAAAGAATTACATTCTCTGAAGAAGTACAACAAGAGATGTCACGTCCAACACAAGGGCTGGATTCAAGCAGGCATTTACTTAGCGGTATGATTGTAAGTAACATGCTTCTCATGTATGTGCAAGATTTTACAGACCTCCGTCACCGAGTCCTTGGCAGGCTTTGCCACCTCCTTGACAAGGCAATCTGCGATTGGGCCTTTGTTCTCCTTGAGTAGAGCGGCAGCCTTGTGCAGCAGCTCAGCCCTCTTCCAGAGAGGGGTCCTGGCCCAGGACTTCTGCGCAGCCTTGGCTGCGTCGATGATGGCATTCACCTCGTCCTGGGTGCACGCTGCAGAGAGTAGTAGCTGCAGCCAAGATCAGGCAAGCAGCTCCAACTGGCGGAATTTGGTGAAGCAATCTGCGCGTATTCTGGAGCTGTCGCAGCTTGGTCATCGCTAGCAGAAACTGAGCCACTGAATAGCACCCATTTACGCAGCTGCATTTGGTGCACTGAATTACCCTTCACTGCCATCAGCTGCTGGCTGCCATTGAGTCTCTACTCCACTGACCACTATTGGCAGCTCAAACAGAAAACCAGTGCTTCTAACACACGCCTCTCAAATACAGGCCATGTCCACGAGAAATGGCGAGTATCGAACGTGCGATCGACCAATGGAGTACCCGGGCACCGAAGCCTCGCCACAGACGATTTCAGAGCTACGAGCTGCCAGCGCCAATTCCAACCAGATATCGGCGCAGCTACGACACTAGAGCAGGCGACAGGGGGATCGGGGGCAGGCGGCGGAGGCGCCTCTCACCCTGGACCTTGAAGGCCACGTCGCGCGTCGTCGGATTGATGATGTTGACGGTCTTGCCGGACGCCGAGGTCTTCCACTCGCCCTCGGTCAGGAACTTGTACGCGTCGCCCCCCGCCAGGATCTCCTCGAAGTACCCCGTCCCCGCCATGGCGCCCGCGGCGGCGGAATCGGGCGCGCAAACCGCGGCGGGCGCGTCGGCGGCGGCGGCGGCGGCGGCGGCGGCGGCGGCGGGGGCCCCAATCAGTGACGCACGCAGACTGGCAATATTGCCCCAGCCCTCCTATTATAACATGGCGGTGGGGAGCCCCTCATTTCCTCATTTCCAGCCTCCGCGGACGTACTGCTGTGAGGAGCTCACGGAGCATTTAACCACGGATCTGGAGGGGGGCCAGCGTTGCCACCCTTGCTGTCCATCTGTCAGTGTGCTTTGCCAGTGTCTTTGCCTTCCATCACTCATTACACTCTCCATCTTATTTATTCTTCCAGGAATCAGACGGCCCCCCGAAGCAGACTGTCCCACTGTTCTTCTTCTGGGCTGGCCAGTCACAGCCGTCGCCCTCTACTGGCTGGCTTTGCCAGCCCCTCTTCTCTGTGGGCGCGCACTTCTCTACTGGCAGAGTTTTTCCTTCTCGAAGCAGGCTGGCATGCCAAGATCAGAGAGATCATCCGATCATCTAAAGCAAGCTCACCTGACGAAGGCGAGGGCTTTGAAAAGCCAGCCCGAAAGATACGGACAAGGTCTGAAGGCGCCGAAAATTGCTGAAACATACAACTTAGCAAGTACACTAAAATGGTCACTTGGTAACCTTGGTGCCGTTGACGTCGGTGCAAGTTGCCAACCTTATACGACCACCATGACAGGAGGGAAGGAGCTCTTGTTGTGGGGACAATGCCTCTTAAAGGCCAGCTTAAAGACAAATACAAGCTGTGATAGTGGCGGTACTCGGCACCCTTGGCACGTCAAGGTCCGCAAGCTCGTTGCCTCTGCCAGCTGCCGCGGACCTGCAGTCCAAGCCGAATCCAACCACACATGGCAAGGCTTCGAGCCCAATCCTGGGCGGCGGTGCGCAAGCTCGCAATGCCGTAGGCTGTTCGCTACCGCTTTGTGGGTTTGGAGCCTCCTCTGCGGGCCCCTCCCCGGGCGGCCGGCTTCCCCCGGCTGGAGGAGCTGCCTCTGCGACTGCTTCCGCCGCGGCCTCTGCCTCGCATGCTGCTCGAGCTTCCTCCTCGGCTGTGGCCGCCGGTGCCGCCTCTGCTTCGCATGCTGCTCGAGCCTCCTCCTCGGCCGCCCCCCCTCCCTCCTCTCCCACCTCCCCCCCTCCCTCCTCTCCCACCTCCTCTCCCCCCTCCTCCAAGCTCCCGGTGTCCGCCACCGCCGCCCCTCCCGCCGCCTCGCTTGAGTGCCATCTTCTGGCGCTCTTTTCGGACCTCGTCCACGCTCCGCAGCTCATTACGGACACTGGCATTGGAAGTTGTGCCACCCCGCCCCCTGCTGGCCCCGCGGCCTCCCCGCCTGCCCGCCCCTCTGCCGCCGTAGCTGGTTCCTGCAACATGCCAGACCGCCGACGGTGAGTGGCTGTACGAGTCCGACAACGATCATCAAGTCATTGCCCGTCAAAGTTCCTCCGCGCCAGGCATGCAGCACCTGGTGTTGCCGAGCTGTTGTCGCCGCCAGAGGACACGCGCATGTGGGTCTTCTCCTTCCACTTCTTGTAGATGCCTCTGTCGCTTGCCAACGCCTTTGCGCCGCTCTCGGTCCTTACCTGCGCACAAGGATTCCCACCAAAAGCGCAATCAATACACCAGCAAGTGCATGATGTCCCCATTCCATGCCATCATAGCTCTTGAGTGGCCCTTGACTAAATCAATGGCTCGGATGGCGTAATCCAGGGCAAGGACACTCGATACATAAAGCACGCTGTAAAGCTCCTCTCAAGCCAAGTCGCCACCTTCAAGCGGCTTATGAAGAACAGCATAGGTTGCAGATTGTACTTACCTTCCCAGACGCTGTAACAACCTCGCCAGCATGCAGCTTCACAAACTTCTTGTTCTTCTGCAAATGCAAGTCATGGAGAAACCACCATGAGTTGCAGTATGCCGTACCCTGTTTGGAGCAAGCATTACCCTGAGAGATCTGCACAGACCTTCAATTTGCACGGCGGGCAGTGTACAGCACTGTGAATCTACCTTCAAAAGGTAACCAGATGGCATCCCATATATCCACACCGTCATCTTCATCATCATCATCATCACTATTGTTTGATACAATGTTGGATAAAGGCAGAAGGTGGTGCAGACCTTGTCCCAATGGTACGTCGCGCGGCGGCGCTTCTCCCCCTCGGCATCCTCAGGCACAAGATCAAGAACCTCCATGTCGATCCTGCAAAAACCAGATTTCAGGCGCGGAGCCATTCTAGCTTCAGCTGCAGCTGAAGAGATGCCAGATCCAGCTGCAGAATATTTCAAGATTTCCACCACGTGCCAGGATCTCAGCAGAAAGTCCCTACCTATTGCGATCAAAGCTCTCACCCTTGCTGGCGCCTCCTCTAACAGAGAGGCCCATCTCTGACAGCTGCCAAAGAAGAGGCCCAACTATTGTCAATACACCTTCAGCTGGACGGGCAACAATTCAGCTTCAGACAATCATTGCATGAGATAGCGCCCGTCGCAAGCTGCTGTCAATGATGCTACGTGACCACCCTATGCACTCAAGGTCTCAACAAGTGCCATTCTCGGTCTGTGGAGTCATGCACCACACAAGCTTGCAGCTGTGGATGCATGTGTGGCTATGCAAAGGGAGAAAGATGTGCTTGTCCACCAATTTGTATCAAATTCAAGAAGGACGTTGTAAAAGCAGCCCTTGGGTCTCAGCTCCAATGACTTACTCTGTTGGCTGGGACAGGATTGATGAAGTTTTCATCGTCCCGGAAGTTGGTCTGGACATGCTTGATTGCTGCCATCATTTGAGCAAATTATTATCAGTGCCATCAATGCATGGCTGTAAGTTGACATCTTGACCATGTAGAGACTACCCATGCTGCAGGCTCGAAGGCTGCCTCTCCTACATCTAGCAAGCTTGCTCGCTGTTGGCAGGCGAAGGCCCCTGCACTGTGGTACATCTCCACACTGCCAATCTAATAAAGTGAAGCATTGCAGCTTCACATATTTTTAGATTTGTATGACTGTCTCAGATTCTTGACATTTATCGACACATGTCTTTGTGGATGAAAGTTACCTCCTCGCTTCCGCTTTCTTGTTCCATTCGCTTCCGTAGCTTCATCCCCAATTGCTGCTGGTCCTCCTAAATCCTCCTGAAGAAAGGCACTTTGACACCAGCTTAACATTGGTTCTGCTTGTTATGGTATTACCCTGCTTGCATGAGCCTACACATACGAGCTATACACGTATGGGTATATGGATTCGGTCAGTGACCGAAGGGTCTAACAATACCTGACATTCCTTCACTAGCTCCTACATGTCACTAACATTTCAGCTAGATTGTAGAGGACATCACTGAGCCTGTTCTCTTAAGGCAAAATGCCTGAAGTCTAGAAGTGCGTCGCGGCTGCTCTATTAAGATGGCCTCATCAAGGACGGTCTACAGCAAACATTACCTCTTCATAAATACTATCATGAGACAACCGCCTTTCTTCCCGCTTGCGCACAGCGGCAGCGATGGCTGGCGCATGCACCTCGCGCTTTTTCCGCATGATCTCTAAGGAGCCTGAGGACGCCACCCTCTGGCCCAGACCCCGATTTGGCCATCGAGAGAGATGAGCAACTCATTAAGATAGACCACTATTGCATCACTTGTTCCTGACATGGCTCGAAGCCGCGTCATTTCCAGGTGGTCTCGCCACAACAAGGCTGACAAGATATCACCACGACTACCTTCTGGCCTGCCCGTTTGGAGATGTCGCCTTCAGCTTCAAGGACTGTGTGTCGCGGCCTGCAAAGCAACAAATATCGATGCTGAAAGGCTGGCAGAAATAGCGGTGCACGAGATGCACTAGCATGCGCTGCAAGGTGGGCAAGCTGATTGTTGTGCCTGTAAGGGACAACTTCGGAGCTCCTAAGTGATCACTCTTCACTGTTCATAGTGGAGATGACCTGTGCCTACGCAGCTCTCCAAACTGCTGTTGCAGCAACTAAGCGTGCCTACAAAGAAGAGAACTGTGCTCAGAGTTAGTGGCAAAAGGGATAGGATGAAGCAAATAGAGAGAAAGTCCATCCCACCGAAAGGCCTTGAGGTGCTCAGCAAAGGCGGCGGCAGCAGCCTCCGTCTGGTCCTGCTCCTTGCGGAAGAGCGGGTGGAGGCCCTCATGAGCAAGGCCTTTGGAGCGGGCAATCGACTCTGCGGACGGCGCTGGCCGTGTCTTCGAGTAGAGCCGGAACGCCTTGGCCGCAACCTTCTGGAGGCTCGCCAGCGCGCCGATGCGAGCATGCAGGTCGCGCACGTGCTCCATGCCGGCGTCCAGCTCGCGCTGCGGGAGGCGCCCGTACACCGTCTCTCCTCTGGTCGCCGCGGCGTCCGTGGCGGCCAGCACCGCACCGCCGACGTTGGCGGCGACCTCGTCCTCGGCGGGCGCTGGCCGCAGGCCCTTCGACAGAAAGAGGTGGAGGTCGAGCAGGAACGGTAGCTCGTCCCGCGTGAGCAAAGAGTAGGCCGTCCCGAGGCGGCCAGCGCGGGCGGCACGCCCCACGCGGTGCACAAACAGCTTGGGCCGCGGCGGGAAGTCGTAGTTGACGACGTTGTCGAGCAACGGGATGTCGATGCCGCGCGCCGCGACGTCCGTGACGATCAGGAGCGCCGTGCGCCGTGCCCGGAACTTTGCAATGTGAATCTTGCGAGCCGCCTGGTCCATGGACCCGTAGACGACCGACACGGCCACGCCCTCCGCGGCGAGGAGCTCCGCGACGTACTCCGCGTGATACTTGGTCGACACAAACACGATCGTCTGCTGCCCAGCCGGCACCACCTCGTGCACTAGGTGCAGCAGCGCCGCCATCCGCTCGTCCCGGCGCACTGTGAAGAACGCCAGCTGCAAACATACGGGCCGCATGTACGCATGTCAGAGCTAACACTGCTGCCACGCGGACCTTGTACATCGCAAGGATGTGTCGCACAGGCCACATTGAGTGGTGCTGGCTGGAGGTGGCCACGGGGGTTCGCGAGAGGTCGGACCTGCAGGTCAGGGCTGATCTTGGTCTCGGTGTCGAGGCGCACGAGCTGCGGGTCGCGGAGGCCCGCGCGCGCAAACTCGGCCAGCAGGGCGGGCAGCGTCGCGGAGAAGAGCGACGTCTGGCGCGACTCGGGCATGCGCGCCAGGATCTGCCGCAGCTGCTCCGCAAATCCCATCTCAAACAGGCGGTCCGCCTCGTCAAACACCACGTACTCCACGCTGGCCGCCGCGTCAGGTGCGCCCCCACCAGCCGGCCGTCAGAACTGGCCCGCAAGTCCGCGCCGTCAGGCCGCAGGCATGGCGGTCATGTGAGACCTGGTCGGCACATCGGTGCAGCTAGCTTCGCTACAGGCCAGACAGTCAGAGTTATAGTGTCCTAGTCCACAAATCAAAAGGTTTTAGTCCTAAATACAGGATTTAGTGATTCAAACACCTAATTGCAAACAAGAGCTAATGTCAGAGATTAGCGAAGCAACTTGGTGGCGGACCAGGGGTGGGGGCTGACCTGCGGAGGGTCATATCCTCGACCTCGGAGAGGTGGTGCATGAGCCGTCCGGGCGTGGCGACGATGATGTCCGGGCTGCCCGCCAGCGCCTCGAACTGCGCCTCCATGCTATCGCCGCCCACCAGCACGACCGCGCGGAGGTCGGTGTACCGCCCCAGCTCCCGCACGAACTTGAAGGTCTGCTCAGCCCAGAGTGTCGGCCGCGCCGAAGCAGCGCCCCCCACGTCAGAGCCGCAGGCGACGCAGACGGCGACGAGTGCAGAAGGGGTTTAAGGCGACGAGGGCAGAAGGGGTTTGACCCCACCCAGAAAGGATGGAGTGTGTATTGAGCGACGGAGGGCCTGAGTGGCCAAGTACCATGGCAAGCACAGTGACAGCTGTACATCACCTGCTGCTAAGCTGACACGCCCTGTGACCAAGAAAGGGGTTTAAGCCCACAAGAACTTGACAGCTGTACATCGACTGCTGCTAAGCTGACCCGCTCAGTAACCAAGGAAGGGGTTCAAGACCACCCAGAGCCGCACCTGCAGCGCGAGCTCGCGCGTGGGCGAGAGGACGACGGCGCGGGCGCCGGGGCCAGGGGCGTGGGCGCGCAGGCGCTGCAGGAGGGGCAGCAGGAAGGCGGCGGTCTTGCCGGAGCCGGTGCGGGCCATGGCCACGACGTCGGCGCCGGCCAGGAGGCGCGGCATGGCGCGCCGCTGCACGGGCGTCGGCACGCGGTACCCCTTGCGCCGCACGCCGCGCAGCAGCTCCGGAGCCAGGCCCAGCGCCTCGAAACCCATGCCGCCGCTGCCGGCCTTGGCCTTGCGCCGCGCCGCGCCGCCGCCGCCGCAGAAGTCCGCCACGCCGCCCG
>WELB01000124.1:128252-156085 GCA_009602725.1 Spirogloea muscicola
CCCATGGCCGTGGCGTCGCGTCCGCGGCGTCGCGCGGCGCCTGGCCGCCGCCGCCGCTGCGGGCGGCGCTGGGGCCAAAGCTCTGAACCCCGGGTGCCGACACTGCGGCCCGACGGGACAGCGACGAGCTGCTGCGGCGCCTCTCGTCCACGTTCCGTTCGACCCACCGGGACTCTCCACCATCCCACCAAACCCCACGCAGCTCTAGAACCCTAAGCTGTGCCCTCGCCCACCCCCGCGGCGCCGGCCCCGCCGCGACTTGCGCCGCGCGTCCCGGTGAGCCTCGTCTCTCGGCAGCGCTGGCGGCGGCGGCGGCGGCGGCGTCGGCGGCGGCGGTGGCGGTGGCGGTGGCAGAGCCTTGGTCGCCGGGCCGTGCGCGGCGATGAGCTACCACGAGCCTTTCCGGAGGTCAGTGGGCGCGCAGCGGTCCATGCCATTCTCGCGCCGCTGCCGCCATGGCCCTGGCGACCGCCGAGGCCCTGACGGCGGCGGCGGCGGCGGCGGCGGCGGCGGCGGGCGCAGGCTGGTGAAGCTGATTGCGCGCATGTTCTACACGGAGGAGCTCCCGGTGCGTGCCAAGTCCAAGTCTGACAAGTCCGACAACCAGGGCATCGCCGTCGTCATCCTCGACGCGCTGGCCAGGTCCGCCGCCGCCGCCGCCGCCGCCGCCGCCGCCGCCGCCAGAACCTGAATGCCATTTCTGGGGAGGGTGGGGGACGCGACGCGACGCAAGGCCGAGGCTTCTCCTCGAAGCCTGTTCTCGTTTACCTGCCATTGGGATTCGAGGCCTTCTGACAGTGGCGCTGCCCCCTCCCCCCCTCCTCAGGCGGCAGTGGGTGAAGGAGGAGGAGCTCGCGCGCTTCCTGAAGCTGCACCCCAAGCAGGTGCGCCGCGTCATGCACGTCCTCGAGGAAGAGCGCCTCGTCATCCGCGTGCACCGCCGCGAGGTGCGCGCCGCCCCCGGCCCCTGGCTCATAATGCATAACAAGAACCCACATTTTGTTATTTACTTATGAAAGCCGCCGGCAGCGGCTCCGCGCCGCGCGTCTGCCCGGGCTCGCTGCTCGCCCTGCGCTGCTGCTGAGGGCTGAGAGCTGTTTCGAGCCAGCGTCTGCCGATATGGGCGGGGAGCTAGCACGCTTGGCTATGAGCACGCCTCTTGTGCTCCTCGGCCGCCCTTGCATTGCCCGAGCGGAGGGCTGACGCGCCGCCGCAGCTTGTCGGGCGCTTGCTGCCCAGACGGTCAAGTTGGCCGCCAAGTACAGCGCCGCCGTGGCAGCGACGGCCAGCGACGAGCAGCAGGATCGGCACGAGGATGGTGCTGAGAAGGTCAAGATGCACACGCACACCTACTGCTGCCTCGACTACGCCCAGGTGCCGCCGCTATGCCGCACGCACCATCTGCACAGCGTTTGCTCTTTGCATTTCCCGCTGTTCGGGGTCCATGTCTTGGTACTGTCCGTGCAGTACCACGACCCCACCCAAGCGTCTCGTCCGCAGAGGTTGAGGGCTTCACATGCTGCCACCAGGTGCGTTCTTTGAGCAGATCATCGATGTGATCCGGTATCGCATCCACCGCGCAAAGAAGAAGCTCAAGGAGGAACTCGAGGATCGGGACACAATACAGGAGTACCTCTGCACCAATTGTGCACGCAGGTACGATAGTGGCACCCTCAATCGAGGTGACACAGAGAAGTTCGGACAGGACTCACAATATGAGGGGTGTTTATGAGATTTGTTGACCTTGTCCCGTGCTGGTCATCATTGGGTATTAATAACAGCTCAATAGCTGCAACCCAATTAGACACTGTATGAATAGTTTGTCAAGAATTGGTAGCCAGTTGCCATTGTCGAGATTTCTGCTGGTCCTTATAGCCCCTTTCCTCGTAGACCTAAATGCCTCATCTTGTCAGCTGTTTATGTTGCTTAAAGGATGAGCTTTCGCATCCTGGTTGCCGCAGGTTCTCAGCCTTCGACGCACTTCGACTCATCAAACCGTCCGATCTTACCTTCCACTGCGAGGTCTGTGACTCGGAGCTTGTGGCTGAGGCTGACAAGCTGGCACAGGACGCCCTGGGCGACAATGAGGACCACGCGAGGAGGCGGCGGCGTGAGATGCTCAAGGATATGTACGAGAGACTTGAGGTAATTAACCTGCCTGACAAGTTGTGGCAAGTATCAGATGGTAGGGATGGGCAAGCGTCTGGAGTGAGCATTACTCAGAGGCCTTTGAGAAAGCAATGTGATGATGAGTTGCTGTTGCTCAGTATCGCGACATACAGCATAAGACCACCACGCACTGGTGCCGCTCAAGAGTTGCCTGTCAAGCAGGCTTCAGATTCTAAGGGGCATATGACTGAATCTCAGATTGCTTGCTCTGTGCAGCGGCAATACAAGCCTCTCCTTGATCAGCTTGCGAAAATAAAGGAGTTGACGCCCCCAGATTTTGGCACGCTTGAGCAGTGGGAGCGGAGAGCAGTAGGAAGAGGCCCTCGTGTTGTGGCCGACGACGGCATCATGCAGATTGACAGCAAGCTTGGCGCGGCAGGCGGCAGCGCCTATGCTGCACCCATGCCCTTCTTGGGGGAGACAAAGGTGCAGCACGTGCACTGCCCTTCCATGGTTGGGACGTCCAGTGCCACGTGCATTGTGGACTGATGACAAGCCTCATGGCTTCACACTTTCTTACTGCTTCATGTGCAGTCCAGCATTATTCACATTCTTGGCTTGGTGTTGATGGTTTGGTTATGGGGAGATATCTCTGCATGGTGGATCCATGACTATCTCGATTTTGCTAGCATACATGAGTTATTTGCTTCTTCCTTATGAGCTTCGGGCTATGTTAGCCTGCCTGTAATATGCTGACTGCTGGTTGCCACTATGTGGCATGCTGTGTCGCTGTTGGCAGGTGGAGGTGAACCTCGATGCCTCTGGCGGCGTCAAGCTGGAGGGGGGTGAATCTACGTCAGCTCCCCAGAAGATTGTGCCGGAGTGGGCGCGGCGGCAGGGCATGAACCTTACGGCTGCCCAGCGGGGAGAAGCAGGGGTTGACGTCAAGCCCACCATTGTGGAGGAAGCAACTCCTGCTGCGAAGGTGGAGGAATTGTCGGAGGAGGAGAGGGAGGCAGCCGAGAAGCGGCGAATACAGGTCTGCGGGATCATGCTGTCGGCCTCGCTCAGCTTTCCAGCAATTGTCAGCCGCTGCTGCTCTAGCCCGGTCTATCACATGTGTTGCCAGTGCGAGGATGACAAGATGGAGGTCGCTTTTCAGGCTTGCTTCGCTGCTTCGCTTCCCTTGACTCGCTAATCTCTTGTGTGCAATGTCCTCCATGCTCAGGAGGAATACTACAAGGCCTACTATGCGCAGATGATGGCAAGGCACCAAGCCATGATGGCTGCACCCATGACGGGCTCTGCCGAAGCACCACCCATGAGCCCCTTGCTGGAGCCCAAGCGCGAGGTGGGCTCGAAGGTGAAGCGCGAGGTGCGTGAGGAAGAGGGCGAGGAAGGTGAGGAAGAGGATGAGGACATTGAGTGGGAGGAGGGTGGCGGCGAGGTCGATGCGGGGCCATCTGCCTCGCCGATAGGCCCGGCTTCTGGTACCCCAGCTTCGGCCAACGGCGGGTCAAGCCCTGCTGAGAGCAGCCTCAAAGGCCCCGCCAATGGAGTAGACCCTGGCGACGTTGCAGAGGCGGGCGGGTTGGAGCAGGAGCCCGGCCTTGCGCACGCTGGCGTCGACAACGATGACGACGACGACGACGAAAATTACTACTGGGAGGAGGCTTGAGAAGCCTGCCACAGACCCTTGGGTCGTCAACTTCGTTTAGGGCCCAGTGCAATTCCTTGCAAGGTGGCCATAGAGAGCGTGCGAGCGAGTGTGTAGAAGCCTGTCGTCCATTGGTGCTCGCTACTCGGGTTGTTGAGAGTTAGCTGGGCTGGTGGCACCTGCGATGGTGAGTCCCAGTCTCAGTTAGCCAGCCAGCAAAAGTCCCTCTCTTCCCTCCTTGGGCGGACTCCCCTGCTGCTGCTGCCAACTTGCGGCCGCTGACTGGGTCACGAAGTGGCCAACTGTACAGGCAACCTGCGGGACTGAGTGAGCTGCACGTACTCTGGTCTTCAGACCTTATCGGGCTGGCTTTTCACACTGGCGAGCCCCCCTTGGATCAGCTTATTTGCACTTGTTACTGTTGCCGTTCCCTTGTGACCTTCTCCAATCACGTTGCTCCGGCCTTTGACAGCAAAACTCTTCCAGTTTAAGGCAGTGGCTGTGAAAGGCCAGCCCAAAAAGAATGGACATAGCCATTGCCCCCAAACCAAGACACCTTTTGGTTGTCGAAGGAGCCTCTCCTCGGTCATCACGATTTGTCGAGGGTCCGGCTCTGGGTTCACGAATTAAGGCTTGTCGCTATGAGGTCCGTAACCCAGGTTGGGCGTCTTGGGAGCCTGTTAGGACCACGGTGAGGCCGGCTGTGACGGGGCCGTGAGAGTATCCGTCACGAAGGGCCGTTAAGCCGGGCCCGATTGACCCAGGGGGGGCCATTAAGAAGGACCAGTTTAGTTTACCAGCCCCGCGGGCGGCCTCCCGTTTGGCGGTAAGTTAGTCAAGGACTAATGAGAATGTAATTGGATGATATCTTAAGAAGATGGATCAATTAACACCTCACTGGCCCCCTAACCTGCACACCTTCCCCGCCAAGCCCTAGCGACTTGGACATCGCGAATCGCCGCCGGCCCCGACGCCGCCGCCGCCGCCGCCGCCGCCGCCGCCGCTGCCGCCGCCGCCGCGGCCGCGGGCCGCCCGTGAGCCGGGGGGGACCTCTGCGGAGGCAGGCGTAGCCGGCGCGAGGAGCCGCCGAGATGGTGCGCGGCACGATCTTGAAAGGCTGCTCATGGTCTCGGTGACAGCACCTGGGTTCTTTCACCAAGCAACTGCTGACTGCGGTTGCGGCGCATTTGCGGGGCCGGCTGCTTGGTGTGCAGGTGGTCCTGGCAGCCTCCATCATCAGCAAAACTGGAAAAGGTCAGAGACTTGCCTGTGATGGCTGTTGTCAGTCGTTGCGATAGGCTGTCAGAGCGCTGCCATGCTTGCATTGTCTCGCCCTGGTGTCTGTTGCGGCTCCGGCAGCAGTCTGCGATTAGCCACGCAGCGATGCAGAGGAGCAATCAATGCCCTGCTAATGCAGGGCGTTGATCGCCGCAGCTACGAAGGCAGGCTGACCGACAGCGTCGCATCTAGGATGTCAGCCTGTCAGCCCGATCGCCAGCCGCCTGAAAATCTGAATGCTCATTGCGCTTACATCGACCTGTGCAGCCTTGGTCTCGCGGCAATTTGTGGACATGTCCAGGATCCGCATCGAGGGTCTGCTCGCTGCATTTCCCAAGCTGGTGGGGAGTGGCAAGCAGCATACGTATGTCGAGACGGAGAACGTCCGCTACGTGTACCAGCCTCTGGAGACGCTGTACCTCCTGCTCGTGACCAACAAGCAGAGCAACATTCTGGAGGATTTGGACACCCTCCGCCTCCTCTCAAAGCTCGTATCCATAAATTTCCTTACCTTTCTCATCGCTGATCACCTGGATCACATTGACAACAATCTCTTGAGCAGTCAAGATGTGATCAGTTTGTGTGTGGCATTCAAGCTGCCTCAGCACCATCGCAGTCGACTGAGAGGAGAGTTCAGCTGCAAACTGTGATAAAGTCCTTGCCCACTTGCAAGTCCATTCCTTAACCAGCAGCAGGTGCCTGAGTACTGTCCTGGCCTGGACGAGGAGGGCATTAGCAAGGTGGCGTTCGACCTCATCTTCGCCTTCGATGAGGTCCTGTCACTTGGAGTCAAGGACAACGTCACCATTGCTCAAGTGAAGCAGTACACAGAGATGGAGAGTCACGAGGAGAAGTTGCACAAGATGATCATCCAAAGCAAAATACAGGACACCAAGGATGTTATGAAGCGGAAGGCCATGGAGATTGATAAGAGCAAGGTGCGCAGCTGTTGGTGGCACCCCACTCCTTCGTGTGCACTTTCCCACTTCTTCCAAGTCAAGTGCAGTCTCAGAGCATGGCATGCTGGTACTTGGTCTTGTTGTCCGTCTCTCATTCTTGGTGGTTGCCAGGTGGACAAGAAGGTGGAGAAGGCCGGCTACAATTCTCTGAGCTCCATGGGATCTGGGCCTGTGTCCATGAACAACGGCTTCAATGACAACATTCACTCTGCTGGCAACACTTTTGGTGGTGCTGGTGGCTTTGCACCATCACAGGCTAATAATGACTACAATAAGAACAAAGGTGAACTGCAAAGCTGCTCATCCTTCTGTCAGAGCTTGTCTGTCTTGTTTGCAGCACCTTGAGCACATTGAGGAGCATCTTGCAGTGGCGACTTGGACCGTCATTAGCGTGCAGTCCTTCCTGCACACATGTGTAGACACTAGTCGTGCAGTGGTTGCCACCTTGAACTTCAAGCATCTATTGACATTTGTCCTTTTGTGGTCTTTGTGCAGGTCGCTCGTTGGGAGCTCCGCCGAAAGGGATGGGTATGCAGCTGGGCAAGTCGCAGAAGACCAACCAGTTCTTGGAGTCGCTCAAGGCTGAGGGAGAAGTGATCGTAGAAGATTCTGTAGCTGTTCCTGCTGCTGCAGGAGCGTTAAGATCTGCCCCACCATCAACAGACCCGATTACAATAACTGTAGAGGAGAGGTTGGTGGTGGTGCTGAAGAAAGATGGAGGTCTGGAGAACCTTGAGGTGCAGGGGACAATGGCGCTGGAAGTGCAACGAGAGGAGGATGCATACATCCGAATCCAAGTAAGGCAGTGCTTTGCGTGCCGGCCTGTTCTCCTCTGCTCTACTTGCTGACAGCATTATACGTCACAGCACGAGTAGCAGCAACTGCTTGCAATTCTTGCTGCAGTCTATAGTTCAGGGGACGGTCTTGTGCAAGGAATGTCCTTCTCTTCAAAGAGTTGGAGAAAGTGGCTGCCGCAAGAACAAAAGCCAGCTCCTTGATCCAGCCAGCTGAATCTGAGTCACCAATGTACACTGTCTGACTGCAACTGGTGCCGAAATGCTGTGGAATACATCCAGGCTAATGTGGCCTGCTGCTTTTCATCCAATGGTTGCAGACCGAAGGCGGCAGTGATAGGAGTTTCCAATTCAAGACACACCCCAACATTGATAAGGCCTTGCACGCCAATGAGAATATACTTGGCCTGAAGGATCCAAGTCGGCCATTCCCAACTGGAAGCCCACTTGGCATCCTCAAGTGGCGGATGCAGAGCAAGGACGAGACTCTTGTGCCACTGAGCAGTAAGTCAACACGGCACACTCCCTCTTCAGATTACAGTGCATTCCATGACACAAGTCATGATGCGCAAAATTCGTCTCTTGCAATATGCATGCATTGTACTTGGGCTATGAAATTTGGTGGTCAGATGAGTCAGCTGACAACGTCTGTCATTTTGGCAGTCAACTGCTGGCCCTCTGTTTCGGGCGGTGCATCCTATGTAAACATTGAGTATGAGGCTTCCAAGCGCTTTGACCTTCAGAATGTGCTGATTTCCATCCCCTTGCCCGCACTTCGAGATGCACCAACCATCAATTCTGTCGATGGCGAGACAAGGTATGAGCTATTCGCCATGTCCTGGCCCAGACTGTCAGCAGCCAACTGTTTTGCACTTCGGCACAGTCACTTGTTGATGATGCTGATTTTACGGCCAAGTCGTCTTGAGAGTATGTGCTTGAGGATGATTAAGTATCAAGTGCAAGGTTCATATCCTTTCTGTCATCTGGCATATATGGAGAGGGTCAATTGTGTTGTCTGCAGATGTCAGAGCTGAGTCAGGTCAAGATGGATGGCTTTGCAGATACAACAGCAGGCGATCACAACTTGAATGGAGCATTGACTTGATCGACAACACGAATCGCAAGTACGTGTTGAGCCTGTTGCACTGCTTGTCTGGTACTCTTTCTGAATTTGCACACAAATACCAGGCACTCGTTGATCACGCAGCAGCCATACTAGGAAGTAGATTGTGACCAAGTGTTGCTGAGTACTTTGCAGTGGATCCTTGGAGTTTGTTGTGCCTCCTGCCGATCCAGCAGCCTTCTTCCCGGTAGATGTAACCTTCACCGCCAGCAAAACGTTTTGTGATGTCAAGGTGAGCCTCCATAATGGGGCCGCTTCAAACCGAGCAGACCTGCCATGCCAACTTAATGAACAGATACTAAAGCCTGCGCTTTGTGTTTGTCCCCTGGTGTGAGTATTATCTTGCTAGTAGATCACAGGCTTTGCAATACTCGACTCAAGGAGCTGTAGTGGCGGAGGCCTTTGGCCTCCAATTGCCTAATTCTGTTGGAGCACTGCGAGCTGTGCAGGTTGCCTCTGTTGTGCAAACAGGTAACGGCCAACCAGCCAAGTACGCAGGACGGACGCACTTGCTTGTGGAGAGCTACCAAGTTGCTTAGTTCAGAGTACATGCAGCAGAATCATGTGAGATGATTCCTGATGCTGGGCACGAGGCGCAGCAGCACTCGAGTGCCTCACCTGGACCATGTCGAACGTGGTTCCTGTTTCGCCGAGGGCGGTCTGTTTGTTTGTATTGGCATGCTGCTGTGCTCCAGTACTCAAGCGTGCCTCTTACGCGCTGATAGATTTCCTGGTGTGAGCACAGTGCTTCACCACCTTGCGCAGCGGGGCAGCTAAGTCCTCCTCTTTGCTAATGACTTGCTAACAGAAACTGAAGCGCGCTGTGAAGCACCTCTGAGTTGTGGTACATGACTGTCAGTCACCAACACTGATTCATCCCGAGCATCTCAGCAGAAGGTCGTCTGGCGCCTGCTCCTGATGAGGATTGCTCAGTTGCGAGAGCAAGCCTCGGTTCCTCTCAGCCAGGCAGGATTGCCAGCTGCCTTAGATTGTTGAGGAAGGCTCCGTAAGAGGCAACTCTGTGGCACTGTGCTCTGGACTCCCGCAAGGCGGCCACTGCTCCAGGTCTTGCAGCCGGCGCAAGCATGGCCAGCAGCGTAGCTCGCAGTGGTTGCCCAGCGAGCCACCCGCCGGCAGGCCGCCTCCCGCTTCAGCTCGGCCCTCTGAGGCCGGCTGGTCGAGAGGTGACTCACAAACACAGAAGGAGAAAACACAGGAGGAAGCCCTTCCCAGGAAGAATACGGCTGCTGATATCAAAAGAGCAATTGTAGAAGCCAGTGAGGTGCGTACAGTGGGTTCGTGACTACAGTAGCGGAGGCACAGGCTAGGCGGATAGGGCGCTCCTAGTACCCCCGTGTCAGTGGTAGGTGCTCTTAGTAACCCCCATGTCAGCAGTAGGAAAGAAGAATGCGGCCGCTGATATCGTAAGAGCGGCTGTAAAAGCCAGCCAGGTGCATACAAAGGCAGGCAAAAGTTAGTGCATAAATTGGTGCTACAGGAAACGAAGCCCTATGATAAGGTGGCTAAGGTAGAGAGAGAGAAGGCGCGCGGTGCACATGAAATCGAAAGGGAGGCAACTTCTAGCCCTAAAAATGTCCTGTTAACCGGGTAATGAGCTGGCTAAGGGGGACACCAAATATCCCCGAGTGAGCACATGCATATCTGACATGCTATACTGAGGCGCCTAACCACCACCACGGAAGCCATTAGCCTGGGCTAATGCACGACCAGCACGCTGGTGTATCGCGAGTGCCTGGGAGCGCTGTAGACTCAACGATAAGGTAACAGTGTGACGTTGGTAACCACGGGGTGAACACATAACAGGAAAGGGAGGGACAGCGGCTGTCACAGAACGGCTCAACGCCAACGCAGCCCTGGCTGAGAAGCGCTTCAGCCGAGCTAGTCAGCGCCCGTTGGCCCCGTTGACCATTCGCCCCGTTGACTCGGGCGCGGTCAGCCGCGCCGAGCGCCGCGGTCAGTGGGGCCACAATTCGGCCTCCGCCGCCGCCGCCGCCGCCGCCATGCCCCCGCCGCCGCCGCGCNGCGCCTGCTGCGGCTGCTGCTGCTGCCGCTGCTGCTGCTGCTGTCGCCGCTGCCGGGGTGAGCTGTGGCCAGGGGGCCCCTCGCCCCTCACCTCCGGGACTTCGGGCTGGGGCCGCCCGCTCCTCCGCGCCGCGGAACGACGGCCCTGACCTCGATCGGCGAGCTGCCGCGCGGCTGCGGCGCAGAGGCGTCGGCGGCGGCGGCGGCGGCGGGGTTTCCGATGCCGCTGGGGCCCCGAACTTCACGGCAGGTAGGCGAGAGTGGCAGGCTGGCGAGCTCCCACAGCTCATGCCCCACAGCTCATCCACGTCCCTTTGTAACAGGCCTTGAGGGGCTTTGCAGTTACCGCCTCAGCTTGGCGGAGATATCGTACTGCGGCAGTGTGCGCAATATTGTGTTCCGTAATAAGTCGTTATACTATGAATACATTAAGGCTGGAAGACGGCGTTTGATCCATGTTACTCGGCGCTACAGCTGCTATGGCTCAATCGAGTGGAAGTCAAGTGGTCAGTCCAGGAAAGGCCTCAAGCGAGGCGCAGCTTGCTGGTCAGGCCTTCTAGTTGTCAGTAGCACCGCCTCTGCCACTGACCTGCTGCCTCTGTGTCCTTTGCGCAGAAGCACCGCTGTCGTTCCGCCTGACGCACCGCCTGGGGCCCGAGCTCCAGCAGCTCCTCAACAGCCACGGGAGAAGTGTGAGTTGCTCGCAGAGACGTGACAGTCCTTTCCTCTGTCCCACCACTATGGTGTCGTATCACACTCTGCACCTTGGCCTCAATGTGGGCATCCAGCAGCTCCTGCTTGTGTCTACTGCATGAGCTGCTCATCCTGCATAGCCTGCTTAGCCTTCTCATTACAGTGCTGATTGTGAAGGGCCACATCGAGGCAGGTCGTACACGTCTGTGCCAACCTCGCAATACACATCAGAAACTCGAGTTTCTGTGCACTCCAGCTTACTTGCGTCTCAACTATGACTCTTTTCTGGAATGTAAGGTTAGAGCTGACTCTGTATCTCGTGGAGAATGCAGCTGCACGCGGTACTGCTTGAGCGCGATCTGAGGAGGTCCGAGGGCCAGGGCAGAAGGATTCTCGCGGGCAAACATCCTCCTGGCCGAGGGCACCACAGCGTGGGGACAGGGCACCATGGCCTTGCCAGCTCCAGCTCCAGCGGCAGCTTTGCCTTGGCGGGAAAGACGCACCCAAACGGGTAAGCCTCGCTGAAGCCTGGACAATGTTGAAGTGCCAAGAAGTGTCGAGGGGGGTTACTTGATCACAGCACCAGAGATTGCTTACAGTGGTTGCTGTGATCCTGACAGGCTTTACTACACCCAAGTTGGGATCGGCACACCGCCCCAGTACTTCAAGGTTGACATTGACACTGGCAGCAACCTGCTTTGGGTCAACTGCCAGCCTTGTGCCAGATGTACCGTCTCTACCAACAAGGTCCTCTCCTACAACCTGTGGTAGACCTTATTGTGTGGGCAGCACAGGCTGCACCCACCAAATTTAGTGTGACACCTCATGTTACAATCTGCTGATGACGTGCTAATGAAAGAGCTTGGAGCATGATGCAGGACCTGAAGCCTAAACTAGCAAAACCCTTTGAACCCCGCCAATCGACTAGCAGTGCTGTGGTTGGCTGCAGCGACAAAGTCTGCACGGCAGCTGAGCCCACTCTCCTCACTCAGCCATGTAGCCTGTAAGTCGCCTTACTCTTTCGGAACACAAAGCTTGTCAACTTGGCCATAAATGCCTTGACACCTCTGGCCTCATCATAATGAATGGTGATATGGACGGCACCTTCAATGATTTCAATGCTGCGCACCATTGTGTATCTCAAGACCACCAACTCAATTCTTAAGGTGTTCAATATCTATGCTTTTCATCTGAATGTCCATGTCAACTCCTAACATGTTTTGCGAGCATTACAGCACAGACCCTGGCTGCATATACAAGGTCACCTATGGTGACCAGAGCTCGTCAGCTGGTCACCTCCTATTGGACGTTCTTAGCTTCCCCGTGGACAAGCGAGCCAGCAGAGGGCTCCCTGTCCTTTTCGGGTACTGCTCAGAAGTCGCCCTTATTTCTCACAGATTGCTGTGTTGCTATAGCAAATGTCTTGCCCTTTTTCTATAGATGCTTGCAGTGCTGTGGCGAATGTAGTTGTGGCTCAGCTTATAGAGAGAGGAATCTGTTTTTGCGTGCCAGCTGTGGCCAACTGCAGACTGGCAATCTATACGATGGGCTCGGCTTCACCTACTTTCAGGGAGTGGACGGGATCATGGGCTTGGGACGGGGCTCTCTTGCCCTCCCTGCTTATCTCTCTCAGAAGCTCAAAAGCCTCGGTCTAAGGTAAGGCGCCTGAGCTCAATTGAGCTTTGTGTGCGCTACCTACGACTCACTATTGCTATGATTGCTTGCCTTGCCAGCCTTCAGACTTATGTGTGCTGCTGTTACTCAGCAAGGTATCCTCTCCATGTTTGTCTTATTTCTCTAAAACGTTCTCTTCTGCTGTTGACTTGCAGTGACGTCTTTGCCATCTGTCTTGGAGGTGAGGCTGGTGGTGGGCTCTTGCAATTTGGTGCTCGGATCCCAAGTACAGGTGTCGTCTATACTCCTCTAAGAGCAGATGCCAGGTAGTGAGCTCTTGCACTGCCAAATTGCTCCATGGCTGTGAGCTCACTGTTTGTTGTTTTACTGGCAACGTGCTTGTGTTAGTCAAGTACAAAGCTGATGGATCCTTCTGGAATTCAGGGATCTGTGGAGAGTTAGCTTGTTAAGGATGAGTGTGAAGGGAGTTCCTCTTGCTGTCTCCTCGTCTGCATACGGATCCACTGTTCGGGGCAACTGCATCTTTGATAGTGGTCAGACATATTCAAGCCTTTCTCAAGTTCTTCAAGCTGCACTGGTGAAGGCAGTGAGTACAATCCTATAGCTCGTCATGCATCATGTAATCTAAGTGACCTTGAAGTTCCTTGAAGTAGATGACCCGCATTGAAACTTCCTATTGCATTTTCGTGTCCATTTTGTATTATCCGCAAAAGGTGGTGGTGATTTCTGAAGATGATGATGATGATTTTCCTGGATGAGTTCACCAGCTGACTTCATATCCGTGTTGCCACGATTGGCTATAACGCTTGACTTTGGGTTGTTGTCACAGATCAGATCTACAGTAGGTATTGTACCTACTGTTGACAATCCCCAGGATGCTGCCGCCCCTGACGATTTCGCCAGCCTCTGCTTCCCAACCAATGCCACGTACATTTGCAGCTTGCCTTTGCTTTCCCCTCCAATCGCTGCAGTCATGGTTCTGGTGGGAATGATTAAAGGAGGATAAGCACCTCATTAAATAGGATGTGCGTAAAGCACAAAAGGGCATGCTTCACATGTGTTAGGAGAGGCAGCTTCAAGGGCAAGAATCTGGCTAAGGATGAGGTAGGCTATTGTTATTGATTCTTCAGTGGTGCTCACCAGTGGCCTATTTATTAGATCAAGCACAAATATTCATGGGACTGGCTGAAACCTTCTGCTTCTCATATTGGACCGCTTGTTTGCACCTCATGACACAGAACCAACATAGCTGGCCCCTGCCTGAACTGCAAGATAACATGTGCCCATCCACAGAAAAGGGCAGTGCATACTGATAGCTGTTTAATTGTATACACTGGTATGACCAGCCTGAGTGCAGGGAAGCTATTGGCTAGATTTCCAGCAATCAATCTGCAGTTCGATGGCATTGGCCGCTTCTATAACATCCCTCCTTTGAGCTACACGTACACCCAGGACTCCAGTGTAGGATTCTGTGCCTGCTGGACTTTGGTGCTAGATGAAGCTGTTGGTTGATCACAACAGGTGCAGCAGAGTTGTGAACACGCCCCAAAGTCAAATCTGGTTCCTGCTGTAAGCAGGTATTGTTTGCTCATGTCAAGGGAGTTGCTTCCAATGTTGCAACTTTCCACCTTGACACTGAGGCGTGCACATTTTGCAGAATAAGGACTATCCATGGCTTTGCACTCGCACATTTCCTGCAGCCACTTCTGACGGTATCGTTGTAGTAGTTGGAGGTACATTCTTCACTGTGCATGTATAACTCGTACAGTAGGTATCGTTTGCAATGTTGCACTCTCTTTGGACATGTGAGATGAGTAGCTGCTACATGTATCTGCAAATCTGTCCCATGAGTGACGAAGTTTCCCTCTGGAAGACTTTACATGCAAAGCGAAGCAAGAGCCCGGGTCCCAACAAAATGCTGACAGGTCTCTATGTTCCAGATTTGTGGATGCGTAATTTCTTGGTAGTCCATGATCGAGGGAACAAGCGCTTGGGTTGGACGGCTCAGACTTGTGAGCTATCATTACTCTTGCACCTTCTGGTCAAAACACATCTAGTTCCTTATTAGTGGCAGGTAGGTGTAGCCGCCATGGGAGTCAGAGCTCGATGGGGGCAAGTGGGGTTGTCTCGTCTCTTTGCTCATGTGCCTGTTCTTGATATTCCCTCCTTGCACACTTGGTGCAGGTGCTTGACCAAGTGCAGGTGCATGACCAGCGCCACACAAAAGTCAATCTAAGGGTGCCATCTGCATATGGCAGGCGCACAAAAGGAGGCACAGGCATTGTCCTGCCACTTATCTGACCGGCAGAGATGTACCTTATTCTTGCATTCAGCTCGTCATGTGTTGGTTGGCCATGGTGTAGATCACCACAGCTGAGGTTGCTATGCTGGTCGCACACTACAGTTCCTGCGCTCCACTAGAAACAGGCTAGCACTCTTAGCACGATCGCAATTGGGTACCGCTTGTGATGCGTGCCTATGAGCCGCTGCCTGCCTAAGGTCAGCTCCTGCAGGGCCCCTAGGCATTCCTCGCAAGCGCTCACGAGCTTTCGTGTGCGCCAACGTCTGGGACGTGTTTGGTTCGCCAAACCCTTCTCTGCTGACTGGCGGCCATACAGACACGCTTCACGCCTTCACATCGGAGCTCCCATGACGACAGTGCCTGGCTGGGTGACAGCCCAAGAAGAGCATAAAAGGGAGGCAGTACAAGGAACACCCTCTGGGAACCGTTGCCATCCGTGCTCCATGGACATTCCGGTGACTACGCCTGCAGGTGGTCCTCCTCCACCAGCTTCTTGCTGAGCAGGTCACCACACGCTACCATGGGGGGGGGGGGGGGGGGGGGGGGGGGCGCGGCTTGGAGCATACCAGCGTAACGCAGGCATTACTACAGGATGCTCGCTGGGCTGCAGTGCCCGCAGTGGCTGGTCCTTGAGGCGACCTGGGCGAGCCCCTAAGCCAGGCCACCAGCTTTTGTGGCAGTGCTCCGGCTCTGCAAGTTAACCTATCCGACTTGTATGAGCTTACTCCTGGTACTGAAGGCTCCCTCCAGCCATCCTGATTGCGGGCCACTCCTGACATGGAGCTTCGCTTTATCATTCTTTTGTGGGCTGGCCCTTCAGCAGCGGTTGCCGCCTTTGGAGCTACTTCTTCCTCTTTGTGTAGCCCCGTTGTTGTGCACTAATATTTGCCTTCACCATGAACAGTGTATTGGCTCGAGTTGTCTATTTTGTTCAATGCAAACCGCGCGTCTTCTCCTGCTCCTCCAAAATACAACTGAGCCAAGCGTGCACAGTCTCTGATTAACAGCAGCGGCAGCCTGCCTAAGCCACCCAGGTTGGGCGGGGTTCACCACCGGTTGTGCGCAGCAGCCGACAGTGTCACTGTGGAGCCGCTGGCGCCACAACGATGCGTGCAGAGGAGGGCAGAGAAACAGAGCCAGCGAGCGTGGCTCTGGCTCCCGGCGACTGAGCCGCAGCGTCGGGCCAAGCGGCGGCGGGGGCGGGCGCCATGGCCTGGACGCGCTGGAGGTGAAAGAAACCGCTGTGCCAGGGCTTTGGAAGCAATTTGCGTGTATTTGAAACAAACGATGGCCATAATGGCCTCGAGCACAGAGGCAAGCACATCTTGCGACGTACATCACGCACAGCAGATTGACCCGCTCAGTAACCACGGGTCAATACATAAAGGTCGCTAATCGATGCCTGACTACCAGATGGCAGATTCGGAGCCCTTCTGCCACCAACTGAAGCTTGCCCAGCTTCCTGGTGCAAAGCATGAGCCTGAGCACGCTGCAAACAGGCCGACACTCGACGCCGCACGCAAGAACGACAGATATGCACTGGCCAGCCCATCTCAGCCAGAAGCACATCTACACGTCGTGCACAGCCTAGATTGGCAATGTTCTGACGGAGAGTGTGGAATCGAGGACCTAAACAGTCAAAGTCATCGACCGCAGCTGGCAGGAGCTGATCGCAGTGGGGGTAGTCGAAGTATTGCTGCAGCTTTCTATGAGCACTGCCCACTGCGCGGCCAACGATGTGCGTCGATGCTGGACCTTTATAAGCCTCCGTAACAACATCAACCAAGGCCCGTGGTCCTCCACCAGGTTACACGCCCACAATGCCTAGGGTCGAGGCGTCGCGAATCCAGGACGACGGAGGGCGGGAGTACGACGGGCTGGCCAATCCCGTGATCAGCCAGTACCTGGGGCACTCCAGACCGGCCCGCCCAATTCCAGGCCTCCGTGCAGCCGGAGGCCCTCGCCGTACTCCTGCAACGGCGCGACGGAGAGGCCGCCTCGGCCGCCGGCGGCGCGGCATTGCGGGAGGACGGCAAGGGTCTCCGGCTGCAGGGCCTGTGGGCGTGGAGCCGGGCGGGGTCTGTCCGGGAGTGCCCCAGGTACTGGCTGACCACGGGGTCGGCCAGCCCGTCGTGCTCCCGCCCTCCGTCGTCCTGGACTCTCCACCCCTCGGCCGACACGGCGCCGCCCGAGCGCGCGCGCACTGCAGCGAGCGAGTGCCTCCTCGCCTCCGCCTGCGTCGCCTCCGCCGCCGCCGACGTGCAGCACCAGCCGCCGCCAGCGGTCCCGGGCCTCGTCGGCGGCCACCTGCGCGCGAGCGGCTGGAGGGCCGACAGCGCGCGCGGGGCGGGGGTGTGGAGGATGCCTGCCCATGCCGAAACTTGCCCTCGACAGCGCCCCCCCCCCCGGGGGGTGGCGAGGGGCTTAAATCTTGGGTTTAAGGGCCACTATCTTCCCAGAGCCCCAGGGGCCTCCCACCGCCACCTCGCCTCCTGGCGGCGGCGGCGGCGGCGTGGTGGCCATGACGGGCGCGCGGACGGGTGGCGGCGGCGGCGGCGGCGGCGGCGGCGCCCGGCGCGCTGGACGCCATGGTGCTGGGCGGGAGGAGGACCACGGCCATCGCCCACAGGTCTGCGCTCCGGCGCTCCCGCAGCTGCCTCTGCCCTCGAAGCCCTAGCCCGGCCTCTGCGCCGTCGTTCTCGGCGCGATGGACGCCCTGTCTGGTCGTTGTCGTTGGCGGCCGTCAGGCCACCCAGCATTGTGGCGCTGGTGCAGAGCTCAGAGCCTCTGCGCTTCCGTGCGAGTTCTGACGGCGGTGCGCTGCTTCTNCCCCCCTGAACCCTGATCGGCTGCCGTGCCGCACGCAGGCGCCGCCGGGGCCCGCCGTCGCTGGCGCCGCCGCCGGCGTCGCGGGGAAAGAGGCGGTGGCACCGCCCGACGCGGCTGCGGCGGCCGCCGCCGTGCCGCTGCGTCCGGGGGCCAGGCCGGTCGCCGGCCCGAGCCGCTTCGCGAGGAAGACGGAGGCCTCCCCACCCTTGCCGCCGCCTTTGACGGCTCCTGAGGCAGCCGGCAGGCGGGATGGCGGCGGCGGCGGCGGTGCCGCAGGCATGGCGAGCTACTCCGCCGCGGCCAGAGCCAGGGCGGCGGTTCCATCGCCGGCCGTTGGGGCGAGCGAGCGCGAGGAGATCCATCTGGAGAACCAGGCGGCCGTTGCGGCCATGTCGCCGGAGGAGATCGCGGACGCGCGGGCCGAGCTGCTGGCCAGGCTCCCCGCGCCCGCGCTGGCGATGATCCGCCGCCGGGCGGCTGTCGCTGGCAGGGGCTCTGAGGGGGCCCCGCCGCCGACTGCCATTCCTGGAGACGGCGTCAGCACGACACTGGGTCAGAGGCCTTCAGTCGATGCTGCAGGGTTCAAGTCGCCAACATCCCATCTGGGGGCCAAGAAGCCGGCAGCACCAGAGGAGGAGGCTGTAGAGGAGGAGGCGATGGAGGACAACGACGGCGGTGTCGCAGCTCAGTGGGTTGGCTGTGTGGAGCGCGTGCGGCAGCTGCGATTCTCGCTGGCCGGGGAGCCCATGGGCGCCGACGCGGCTGCTGATGTGGAGCAGGCGCTCGGCCTCGACGCGCTGCCGCCCCCGCTGCCAGGCCAGTGCTCTGCGGCGGCAACTCACAAAAGCGTGGCGCTCTCTTCGAGCTCCATCATGAGCATGCCCAAAACCTAACCCTAATCTAAGCCATATCCCATGCATAACTTCTAAAACCTGAACCCCAAAGCCTAAACCCGTCATTGCAAAGGCAGCACGACGACCTTCCCCCGGCTGAATGCTACTAATATGTCACTCACCTGCTGGTTCCACGGTGCAGATGGCAGCGATCCCGCCGCCGCCATCAGTGAGCGGCTCGCTGTGGAGCGAGACCTGCTGCGTGCCGACGGCGACCCTGCCCGTGGTGGCTACTCGCTCAAAGAGGCGACCATCCTCAGCCGAAGCTCGGTGAGCATCCGCTTCGCTCGACACTCTGCCCTTTCATGGCTCCCGGCATGCATACAAGCATGCGCTCTTCTTCTGTCTCTATCATTTGTGCGATAGAATGCTGGCGGTCCATAATGCTGGCGGTCTATGCTTCAAAGTCAACGGCTTAGGAGCTCTTCTAAGGTTAGAGGGCTTGGCAGCTCTATCAAGGTTGCAGCGACGAAGGTTGAATTCAGGCAGGAGCTTGCCCTCTCTGCTTTCCTGGTTAAGTAGTGCCTTGTGAATTCTCAATTACCTGCTCTTTTCTTATTCATGAATGGAAGCAGGAATGGAGGTAGAGCTGTGTGTCCAGCTTGCTGACAGATACTCTCTTAACTGCGTCTCGCCAGGTGGCGGGCCAAAGGGCTGCCGGTCTGAAGCTCATTTCTGCCGTGCTGTTAAGGGCCACCACCAGCTTGATGCAGGGAGGGTCGGCAGGGGGCTTGCCGTTGACTGGAGGATCGGCTAAGGGTTGTGGTGCTTCCGTGCCTTCTGAGGCTGCTGCACGTTCAGCAAACTGGCCGGCCATTTGGGCATACACTACGGGGCCACAACTCCAGCTAACTGTCATCCTTCGGTAAGCTGCTGCAGCTTACCAAAACTTTGTGTTCGATACTGCAATCATTTGCAGGACAGTCGAGGCACTGGCGGTTGTGGTCATACAATGGTCGCACTTGTGCAACCATTGTCCGACCAGAGGAGTAGCCTGAGCCCTTGGATTTAGGGACATCTGTGATTTTGTGTAGTACTTCTCAAGCTTGACTTGCTTAGCTTTCTGTATCTACTTGCAGCCTGACATAAGAGGCAGTGCCCACTCTGCCCCACCTTAGATAACAGCGTCCTATGCGCGGTAATGTCTCTGGAACACAGGGCTGCAAATTTTCACATGACTTCTGCAGCTCGTGGACAGGATGGCGCTGGACGACAACAGCGCGACAGTCCAGCTGGGGGCGGTGCACGCACTGCACGCGCTGCTCTGCTGTGCTGCCAACGAGGCCTACTTTGACAAGCTCGAGGTTTGCAGCTCTTGCCCCCAGCTCCTTCTCAGCACATCTCGCACTACAACCAGAGTCTACAACCAGCTTGGGTTATACGTTAGCTACACCACAACTCTATACTTTTTGCAAGACCTCAGGTCTGAGCAGCCTGCCTTCTTCATGTCCAGGGTCGGCGCTGCATTGCGAAGTCTTTCTTGTCACCCTTCTGCTGCTGACCGCTGTGCTTCATTGACTTTAATCCCGTCTCCTCCGCAGTGCCAGTGGAGAGGAGAGGAGGTCGTGGCCACGTGTCCGATCTTCCGCCGCAGGAAAGCTTCAGCACGCGAGTACAGTGGTGGAGGGAGGTGGAAGGACAATGTGAAGCCGGAGGAGTTTGCGCCTGCCCTTGGCGTGGCAGCTGAGACTGAGGTGGAGGCCAAGAAGGGCGTCGACACCGATGCCGCGAGGACGGTGGCGAGCGACGCCGATGTCGCGAGCCGGGACGTGGTAGCCGGCCTCATCCGCATGGGGGTGCTGCCCCGGATCCGGTACCTCCTGGAGGTCTCACCTCCCCTGCTCCACTCTCAATGCCTTCAATGCCGGCATCAGTCCCTTGCCATGTTGCTCCTCATAGTGATGTATGTAACTAATATGCACTAGCTTAGAGCAGTGATTACCACAAAGCTTTAAGTGGCTGTCATTAATCAATGAAACTCTGAGCTTGATGCTGACCTCCACACAAACTCTGCCTCTGGGACATTGTGCTGTGAGTGTGCTCAGGTTGTTCAGCTGCCGGCAGCAGATCAACCCCTCATCGAGATACTGATTGCCATTGCCCGGCACTCAGAGGCGGCAGCTGCCGCCGTGCTCGACTGCCCACACCTGATCGATGCTCTGCAAGCGGGCTTCCTGAGAGCCAGCATCAGCTTGGTGACAAGTGCGACTGCCATCACCATCAAGCTGCTCAAGGTGTCTCTCATTTCCATGGTCTCTGTCCATGGCAGTCCTGCCACATGCATGCGCGACCACTGTTAGCCTGCATCTCGGGGGCAATCTGCATGGACCATCCTAATGGTAGTCACGAATACTGTCTATTTTGTCCTGGCTTGGCTTAGGTACTGTGTCAGGCCAGTGCGGCCTGCGCGGCGCAGCTGGCCACCTCTGGGCTCCTCCACCTCGCCGTCTGCCATCTCCTGCAACAGTCTCCGCTGTCGCTGGCGCCTGGGGTCAGTGGCCACGCTGTGGTGTTGGCACCCAGTCCAGCGCAGCAACTGAGTGTCGCAGTCGAGGGCCTCCGCTTGTGGCGCGTGTGCCTGCGGTATCACTTTGGCCGCGCCGACCTGTCCGATCTCTACCCGCAGCTCTGCCTCTGGGCCACAGCTTCCGATGCTGGGCCGCCAGCGTCAGTGCTGGCTCGGGAGGCCTACTTGGCGCTCGAGGCGCTGAGCCCCGGCCTTTTCAGGCTCCGCCATCTTCCGCAGAGGAGGGCGGACCCTTCGTCAGGTGTCGCCGTCGGCCACTTAAGCTGGCAGATGGTGCTGGCTCTTGTGGACGGTGCGCTCGACTGGCTGGTGCCCAACGCCGTCACGGCGGCAGCCGGCGGCGGCTCCGGTGGCCTTGCAGCCATGGCGTCCGTGGTGCACTTCCTGGCCACCGTTTGCGCACTCGGCTTGCCCGAAGGAGCGTCGCAGGACGAAGGTCTGGGGACCGACAAAGCAGGCGGTCATGACAGCGGCGGAGCCTGGCTTCCGCCCTTCCTGGGCGAGGTCCGCGAGCGCCTCGTTGCCAGCGGCCTGCAAGACGGCGCCCCACTTCAGACGCTCCTTGCCGCATCTGCACAGAGCGGTGACGGCGAGCTGGCTCTGGCGGCCACCGGCTGCGTGCATGGGGTTCACCGGCTGGCGGTGGCCCTGCCGCTGCTGCAGGGGCACGCCGACCTCTCCGAGCGGCTACTGAGAGCCTTCGGGTCCGCTCTGCTGGAGCACCGTGCCCGCCTGTCGGCGTGCACGGCGGGCAGCCGTGGTGGGCCAGCGCCGGGCCCCGGCGTGGGCTGGGGCCGGCGGCAGAGCGGCGATCCCCAGTACTGGTCTCTGCCGACCGCCGTCCTGCAGGCCAAGGCCCGCATCGCCGCCGATCTGCTGGAGGCGACGGGCCAGCAGTCGGAGCCTGAGCCGGCAACAGGCGGCAGCATGAGCTACTGTGATTCGCCAGACAGGCAAGGCAGTAAGGACGGAGGTGCCGTGCGACACTTCCGCTTCAAGGTGGGGCTTGCAGTCGCGGGCCTGGCGGGGCCTGGCGACAGCGCGCTGCTTGCGAGGGTGCTGCTGTCAGCTGTTCTGGACGAGCGAGCACTCGGCGATCTGCTGGAGCAGCTTGCGACGCACATGTCGCTGGATGGCGCCGGTGGCGCGACTTCGGCGCTCGCTGCCCTGCCGGCCCGCCTCAGGAGGCTTCTGCTCCCGCACTACGTCACGGAGTGGCTGTCAGTCAAGGAGCGGCCGCAGCGTGCCGCCGTAACGGAAGCCGGGGACGTGCGGCCTGGCGGCCTGGCACCAGTCCCCGAGGCGGAGGACGAGCACGGTACTGAGGCAGAGGCGGCTCCAGGGCGGCTGGCGGAGACGTGGGTGGGCCAGCGGCTGCCGCTCCCCGAGCACTGGCTTTTGAGCGCCCTCGCCGTCCCTCGCGGAGCCGACGGCGGCGCAGCGGCCGCGGACGTGGTCGAAGCTGGGCTGGTCCTCGCGCTCTGCACTCTGGAAGCTGGCTGGCCAGAAGGCTCGCTGGTGTTCTCGAGGCCGCAGGTCCTGCACGGCCTCTCGCAGGCGTTTGTGGCGAGCGACGGCGTCGTTGCAGGCGACCTCGCGCGCAGTGCGGTGCGCGCCTTGCAGGACTGGTGCGGCCGCCAGCTGCACGCTGGCGTCTGCTTCGGTCGCTCCTACGCCATGGTGGCAGAGCAGCTGGCGAACCACTTCTCGGACACGTCGTATGGGGACCGACTGTATGGTCGTCAGGTGGCAGCGCTGCTGGCTCCGCCGGTGGCGTGCGCGGAGGTGCGCTTGGCGACCTGGCAGGCACTGGCCAACTCGGGGAGCCTCGCCCTCCTCCCGGACCTCGCCGACTGCTTCTTCCCACCTGACAGCTATCTTTCTCTACCTCAGGTGCGATCTAACGAGCGCTAAGTATGCAAGATTCTAAATCCCTGTAGTAAAAGCTTGGACCCTTGACCTATTACTACGAGAGGTGTGCTATTTGTACGTCTCTCATAGTGGTTCTCGATTTCAGTACACGTCTTGTCAAATGCATCTGCTCAAGCCTTGGACACCAAAGATCAGAAAGCCATGTGTCAAGCTTATTCAGACTTTGGCTCTTGCAAACGGCAGGAAAGTGCTGCAATGCTCGACCTGTACGTGTCTGCATTCACGTCAGGAGCGTGGAACAGAGCCTGCAGCAATGCGCCCTCGATGACTCATGCTCTGGCACTCCACTATGTTTGCATCTTCCTTTTCCAAGACTGGCCAAGTATCAACTCGGAGGACGCGGCAAAGAGGGTCACTGTTATCAGCAGACTCTTGAGAGCCACTGCATCTCAGGTCCTTTGGCCCTTCTCCTTTCCCTGCATGCATGCTGCTACTTCTATCTGCTACAGCCTGGACGTGAAGTAAAACTTTTGCATCTCTATAGCATCAGCTGCATCTCTTTAGCATCAGCTGTTCTTAAGTATCGCCCTAAACATGGAGTGCAGAACGCTGTTCTTCAGCTCGTCAGCTACAACCCCCCCCATGGGCAACTGCAATTGCTGCCAGACGTCGAGCGCATCCGCCTCCTGGACAATGCGTGCATCAGTTCACCCGACATTGCATCCAACTTGGCAAAGTTGAGGCCCTCACTGGAGTTCTCAGGCTCCTGAGCAGCTGAGCTTGAGATCATTGCTGCCGTTCATGTCTGCCCGACTGATGGCCTGCAGCCTATGAGTGCTGGAAGGCTCAATGAATCTTGTCTAGCTGAGAGCATGGCTTGCTTCTAGACTCCTGCAATCTTGTGGGCATGCATCTTGCGTGTGTGACTTGCACTGCTCAGTCAAGTCTTGATCAGGCAACTTCAACAGGGCATGCAACGGTCTTGCAAGCACTGTGGTTGTGTATATGCAGTACAATCTGGTAAAACCATAGCTAGTTGACTTGGTTGTGAGTGCAACTTTGTGACAAGCCAAAGTGACCCAATGTAACCTGCTCAACCATGGCCGAATGTGGGCCAAGGTTTTGAGGGGTTGTGCTGAATGGCAGCAACAAGTCAGCACTTGCCCAGAAAAGGTATGGGTGAGCTTCTTGCCAAGCACCGTACCAAATTAGGCTACATAATTGTTATTGACAAAATTGGGGTCTGTACCTGTAAAGGGTGAGGCCATGAGCTCATTGGCTCAAACTGCAGTTTATCCAGCCAAATTGATCATTGCGGGACTGCAACCTGAGCCCTGCTGTAGAGGGAGGCGTAGCGGGAGTTGGCAGTTGCGAGTAAGGATGCATGGTCACCCTCCTCCACAATCGTCCCCCCCTCCAGCACTAGGATCCTGTCTGCCCTTTGAATAGTGCCCAGTCGGTGAGCAATGACCAAGACCTGGTGCAACATGTACACAAACTCTAGCATGGTGATTGGGCACTCAGCATACAGCAGAATGCTCATACTTATTTTAATAATTACATACCTAGCAGCCACTAATGAACAGTAAGGCTATGCAGATTGAAGGGGAACAAGCAGATTTGTCAAGTCAAGCCAGCGCTTACAGTTCTTGTGCTCATAAGTCTCTCAAGAGCTTCCTGGACAAGGCCTTCTGACTCGTTATCCAGAGCAGACGTAGCTTCGTCCAATATAAGTATTGAGGGCTCATGGTAGATGGCTCTTGCGATTGCTAACCTGGAGTATGGAAGCGTGCGACGTGGGTCAGAAGAGCATCGTTCAGCGAAGCTTCTGTGAGCAAGACCTTCTGGGTACTTCCGAAGTTCCGCATTGAAAACGAATAGAATGCTGACTAGTCACAATACTCATGTCAACCCCTTGACTCCGCGACACTGCATGCCACATCTTGGCCAACTTAAGCACTGACCTCTGTCTTTGTCCTCCGGAAAGTGACGTAGCTCTATCTCCTAGATGCGTATCATAACCTTGAGGCAACCGGGCAATGAAGCTGTGCGCATTGGCAAGCCGCGCACAGGTCTCAACCCTTGAAGAATCCACATGTTCTGGGAGGACACCATAGGCAATGTTTGCAGAAACTGAACCTGTAAATAGTACCTATATAACAGGCAGGATTAAAAGCTTGACTTGCTCTGAGTATTACAGCACGAAATAAGAGATGACATTCCTATATCAGTGTCAGCCACATGTAACTTTTCATACTTGAAGCCAGTGAAGCTGAGCATATGACTCTGGGCATGACTAAACACTCACTGTATCCTGAGTCACGATGCCCACAGCCTGGCGAAGGCTCTTCAGAGTAACGTCCCTTAGGTCATGGCCATCGATGTGAATGCTCCCTGTAATCAGTACAGAAACACAGTCCTATCGTGCTCAGCAACTCTGCACGCTCTCAACAGCAAGTGCTGTGTCCACTGACAAACAGGCGAGCTTCTTAGTGTAAGCAGTCAGCTTGGCCATTGTCAGCAACTCATATAGTGGGCAGGAAGAACCCTTTGATCAAGGATTCACGCCCTTCTCTGACACAAAAAGGCAGTGTATAAGAGGGACCTGATTGAGTGATGCCACCCGATGTCTGATGTTAGAGTCTCTTATTACAACAAATTGATCAACGATGAAGTGCTCACCTAGCACAGGATCGTAAAGACGGAGTGCAAGCTTGACCAATGTTGTTTTGCCTCCACCAGAAGGCCCCACAATGGCGACGGTTTCCCCAGATTTGACCTTCAAAGTCAATGCAGATAAAATCCACGGTTGTCCTATTTCATAGGCGAAATTGACATTCTCAAAGGAAATATCTCCTTGCACAGATCTCAGCACTGTGGCCCCATCCTTCTCCACCACCTGACAAAAACAAGAATGCAACATATGCAAGTGACTGGAGCAGTCTTCGCAATGCCTGGTCTAGCCAAACTTGCATAGCATGTATGTCCAGAATCAAGTCATTATTTAAAGAGCGCACCATAATGTCCTCGGATGACTGGTGACACTTTGAAGGACTTACTCGACAAAACAAGGTGTATGTACAACCAATGCATTCCTTTGTAAAGCACAGTCAGGAGCTGTAGGATGATGTATGACCTTTACAGCCAGGGTCGCAAGCGCAAGCAGTCGCTCAATTGCGGGCTCCCCTTGCTTGATCTCATTGTACGCGCTCCCAACGGACTGCACTTAGCTATCCCGATGTACTTAAGAAACAAATCAGGGCTTCAAAGAACTCCCTGGGAAAACACAATACAAACAGATGCAGGCTATCTTGACTGTATACAGCCTGATTGTTTTGTATTGGCCTGTAAAGGGTGCCACGACAAGCTTGCATCCCTCCACTGACAACTTTTACGCTCACAACAATGTTGCAAGTACGAAGATCTTGATGTTCTGAGTTCAAGGTAAGTGACAGGGTGCAACTGAGGCAATGTTGACACCTGTATGGGATCAATGAGGAAGATGAGGGACGTGAGGAAGGAAACCATGCCCTGCCCGGTGAACGTGCCCCTGGAGATGGCCCAGGTCCCCACTAAGAAGAGCGCCAACACGGTGAGCGCATAGACACCGGTGATGACCTCCGGGATGAAGGCCTTCATCTTCCGCTTGCGCAATCTGGCAACACAGTTTGTGGCTGCAAGCGCCTCAAACCGGCGCTCCTCGAACTCCTCTGCTGCGTGGGCCTTGACAACGAGCGCCGCAGCCAGTACCTGAAGAAGAACAGGTAGGCTTGCAGTATGTTGAACGAGCTGCAAGCTAACACCGCTCTTCTGAAGCATCTCAGGAGTTAGGATCATGTGGTTGAGAGTGAGGCCATCGGAAAGACACGGTGCAAAGACAAGATATGGTCATCATGTCATTCAGCAGAAGCGGAGGGGCAGGGACCTCATTGATGTATGCTGCGAGGCTGGCAATGGAGTCCTGGCCTTTGCGCGAGAGGCCGCGCAGCTTCTCGCCGAGGACCGCGATGACGACTGACATCAGTGGAAGCACCTGCTTCCACACAGTGCAAGAATCAGATAGTGAAGTACGACGAGTGGACAACGTGCCTTCACGAAAGATAGATGGCAGGCGGTCGTCCACGGGACTCACGCAGAAGGTCGCGAGCGTGAGGAGAGGGCTCAGTGTGAGCATGCGACCGAACATGGCAGCCAGCTGCACAATCGAAGGCACCAGCATCTGGACCACGCCCAGAGACACAGTGAGCTAGCTGTAGCAGGCCAACGTCCTGGCTGCTGCTTACACGTTCTTCGGAACTGATTATAGACAAGGGTGTCTGGTGTGCAGCTAGCTCAGGAAAGCTTCTGCACAACATCGGTGCCCTGCCGTTGCCAGGACTCGTAATAAGACCATAGTGGAGCTCGGCTGCAGATTACTGCTTTCTGACATATCGGCATGGCATTCAGTCCAAGACGAGAGCAAGAGGAAGGCCAGAGGTGCAGCTCGCACACATGCAGGAAGGCATAGATGGTGTCGCCAGCATCCTCGGCCTCGGCAGTGAGGCGGTACGCTGTGTCGCCGACAGGCACGCTGCCGCGGCCCTCGAAGCGGTCCATGTCGAGGCGCTGGACCGCGGCGAACACGAAGCGCCGCATGGCCAGCGTGGCCCCCAGAGCAGCCTCCCACAGCCACGCCGACTGGAAGTAGAGCGCGACGGACCGCGCTGCGACAATGGCCAGCAGCATGCCGGCGTGGCGTAGCAGCGCCGGCACGTCGCCGGCGGCCACGAGCGACGACAGCGAGCCGATCCGGGGCACGGCTGCCAGAAGGCATGCGACAGCGATCCCGGTCATCGCCCACGCCGCCAGCACCAGCGGCAGGCGCTCGGCCACGAATGGCAGCACGCGCCGCAGGCCGCGGCCGCGGGCGAGCCACGACGCCGGTTCGATCCCTCGCGCCGCAGGATACTCGAGGACGGCAGCGCTGCCCTCGGGGTCCCGGCCAGTGCCAGTGTCCGCCGCAGCGGCGAGAGCAGCAAACGCAGGCGCGCTGGAGGGTCGCGGCCGCCGCCGCTTCGGGCAGCCTCGGCGCGCTCGCGACTCAGGCGGCGGCTGCCGGAGCTCGACCCGGCGGCAGGGC
>WELB01000124.1:171273-184900 GCA_009602725.1 Spirogloea muscicola
TCTCTCTCTCTCTCTCTCTCTCTCTCTCTCTCTCTCTCTCTCTCTCTCTCTCTCTCTCTCTCTCTCTCTCTCTCTCTCTCTCTCTCTCTCTCTCTCTCTCTCTCGCTCGCGCTCTCTCTCTCCCTCTCTGCCCCCCTCTCTCTCCCCCTCTCTACCCCTCTCTCTCCCCATCTCTCTCTCTCGTGCACGCGCTCGCGCGCGCGCGCGCACACACACACACACACATCATTACCTTGCTCGCTCGCCTCTGTCCACAGCATCCTTCCGCGCACCCCACACCACCTCCTGCCTTACTATCCCCTCCTCCTCGCAGTTCCTGGCAGGCGGCAAGGACACGTCGGGCCTCGGGCAAGTGGCGCAGCTGACGGCAGGCGGCATTGCCGGCGCGTCCTTCTGGGGGGCCGTGTACCCGACCGACGTCATCAAGAGCGTCATCCAGATCGACGACTACAGGTCCCCCACCCACATCCGCTCTTGCCCTACACCCTGGACCCTAACTCTAAGTCCTCCACCCTAAACCCTAAACTCCAAACAGGCGTCTGCTATCTGTGCCCTTCTCACCCATGGTGCCGCTGTTTGCCGCCCAGGAACCCGAAGTACAAGGGCACGGCGGACGCGTTCCGCAAGGTGTTTGCCGCCGAGGGCGTCAAGGGCCTTTACCGCGGCTTCGGCCCGGCCATGGCGCGCTCGGTACCCGCCAACGCCGCGTGCTTCCTCGCGTACGAGGTCGTGCGCTCCCGGCTTGGCTGACCCCCCGCTCGTGACAGCAAAGCCGCTCGTTGGTTTTCGCCATTGCTCCGGCACCGATGTTTGCGGCCGCTGAGCAGTGCTGGACTTGCTCCTACTTGCAAGCACTTTGGTCTAGGTTTTACACTTTGGGGTCCATTGCCCTACATCTAGAGCTAAACATGACCGACCCATTTTGCCAAATCATGGCCACAACGACTGCGTCCCGCCAAGCGTCAGTTTCTCAACCCTCGGCTGCAAAGCTTGCAAAGCTATAAGTTGTCGCAGCCGCCAAACTATCCTGGGCCCTGTTCTTGAGTCCTTGGCGCGACCGGTAGCCCAAAGTCTTCTGCAGGGTTTCCGCGCGCCGATGGCCATCGTGCCTCAGCTCGCAGCTACAGCGATGGAGGCTGCATCTTGGAAGACGGGGGTGCACGCCCAGCTGACAGGCCAGCTGGAGCATGTCCGTTGATGTGCTTGCACAACGAGCGCTTCCTCTCTGGCCACTGATACTGGAGCACAGGGCTAAGCGGAGCTCAGCTGGCCACGAGGCCTCGAGGCGCGCACCATACGCTCAACCGTGCGGTGATACCGCAAGTCGACTGTCTCAGGCGTGAAGTGTAGCGTAAACCCCCAGAGGCTTGCCCCACGTGTGGGACAAGAATGGGCGATGCTCATACATCTGTTACATCGCGCCATTGAGCACTGTATCACCGGGAAGGCTCCACATTGGCTAGGCAGCTGGTGCTAGGACCATCAGCTCCTTTCCCAAACAAGCATCTGCACCAGCTCTTCCGGGACAAAAGCTCTGCACATAGGCATTCATGGGGACTACAGCTACAAGCATGCACTGCAAGCGTGCCTGTAGAGGTTGCCTTTGTTTGCATCACTTATTGAGCAGCCGTATTGCACGCATCACCCTGTGGAAGAGCTCAGAAGGTGTCGCTTTGCCGCAGTATTGTCCAGGTTTCCCTTGAGCTCTATGACCAGGCAGAGAATCTGCAAAGAATTGTGGGCTTCGTCCAGTGGTGTACTGGGGAGGGATGATGAGTGCCATCACCGTGCAGCATGCAGGTGCTGGCGGGTGTACTCCCACAATGCGATTGCGGCACTCACGTGCACGTTGAGGGAGCGGATGATGCCAAGCTGCGGGATCTCGAGGCATGCATCCAGTGCTTGGATCACGTCGACAGGGATGCCCTCCTTCTCTCGCCCAAGCACGATAACCTACATACATTGCCGCAAGACAAGCATGACAACATCAGTGCCAATACTGAGCAAGCTCTTCAACGTCCACAACACAGGTTGACGAGGTTGAGGGGACGATGCAGTGCCCGGTGCTCACAGATTTCGGTTGGAATATGTGCCGCTGGAGCGGCACGCTGTTGGACGTCTGCTCAAGGCCGTAGAGGCTGTAGCCCGCGCGCTTCTTGCTCTCCAGGTACGCAATGAGGGCGGCCTCTGGGATCTCGGCCATGGGTACCCACTGCTCCGCCGTCACACTGAGGTGCAGCACACGCCATGATACTTGACAACTAGGATAGCAAATAGGCTCTTACATGGGTGTGATTTGACGGAGAAATTGCTTTCGACTCCGAAGGCTAACATGATACGACTCCAAAGGCTAATATTATGACTGGCTTGTGACACAGACAGGTGCATGAGACAGAGGAGCATTTCAGTGGCCCGGCCAACGTGGTAGTGGAGGGCTGAGAGTGGACTTCTGTGCACTGCTCTTCACCTGATCTGCTGAAAGTGCCGGTCCTTCACGACCCTCAGGTCCGACACAACGAGGCAACTGGCCTTGAAGACCTACAGCAACGAGCAGATGAGAGAGTTACATCACCAAATCATCATCATGTCGACCATGTCGATTGATATGGACCAATGTGGTGCCCAATCAGTGGAAAGGCCAGTCTTGGCACCTCGCAAGAACGAGCCAAGCCCGCCAGGTTGGGGACACGGTCGATGAGTGAGGCCACAACGATCACACCCTGACGGCCCTGGGAGCTGCTGCTAACGTCGGTCTGGTCATCATGCGGCGCAGCACTCTTGTGGTCTCCTTCACTGCCATCGCTCCCTGGGCAGCAAGACCACAGTCTGGCCGCGGATCGTCATGGGAGCCATCATCAGCAAGGCCACGAATCAGGTCACAGGCTCACCAGCTTTTTAATCATCATGAAGTCAAAGGCTGTTTAGGCTTACCGTGTGAGACCAAGCCAACATTAGGGTTCTTTATCTTCCGCTGGAAGTCCCAGGTGTAGCTCAGGCCGGGCTCCTCAAGCAGCAGGCCAGCAACCGCATGATGCTTGTCAACGACGTCAGAGGCTGGACTTGCCTCCCGGGAAGCTTGATGGGCAGAAGACGTGACAGCCTCTAGGTCCAGCTGAGCAGAATCCTCGGCCATGCACTTACGCAGTGACTCGCGTGCGTCCTGCCACCCAAAGATTTGGTTGTCTCTGATTTTCACGCCAGTTTGCCGCGCCTATCCAAATTACTTAGATTTAGTAGCTCATCAGTAATGCAGAAAGGAACAATGGTTGCTAATGTGGAGACCTCAAGAGCAACCCGCAAGAACCTCCCACTATGTTGCTCCACTTGGCACATGCGACATGCTTTCAGCTCACACAAGCTTGACAGGTAGGTGGAGGCAATTGCAGGAAACATGTGGTAACTACTCAGCTATCACACAAGCAGCAGACCTTGAGGAAGTGGGCAACCCGGTCGTACATAGCAACCGGCATGCACTCGAATGGCGGGTTCCCTGCTGGCTGCAGTTGTCACGCAGTAAGGACTTCAGCACAAGAAGCACTGCAGGGATGCCAATGCCAAGTACCTATGCGGGTAGATGCTCATTTAGCACAGTTGCAGCTGGTCGAAGACTTGCCAACTCAATGTATCTTTTTGCTGCTCAACATGCCTCAACGATGCTCCAGAACAAGGTTGAGTTGCTGCATAGTGGCTACAGCTGAGCAGCCGCCTTATCTCCCTTAACATAGCTGCTGGGCAAGAGACAGAGTCAACCCCCCCGCCGAACTAATAAGAGTGAGGGCAGCTCACATGGAATGGGTCTTGCTCGCCTTCTGAGCCCGTAGTGAACATGCCTCTGGGCGTTGCTGCCTCGATGGGATCGAATTTGTCCAAGTAAGCATTCACTGATACCCTTAGCCTGCATGCGCAGCACGTCCTCTGACAAGTGTGAGAGCGTGACATCAGAGGTCAATGGACACCACCTGGACACAACCCGTTTCAGAATCTTGGTTGTGCCTGATGAAAACACAAGATCTGTGCTCAAGCTTTACTTACCCAGTACATGACTTAAGCACATTAATATGTCAGGTAAGTGCTTCTGATGTGGCCAGGTGCAGCAGAGCTTACACCTTGAGCAGTCCTTGTTGTTCTTCAGATAGTCAAAGAGGGAGTGGAGAATGTGACTGTCAAGTGCTTTCTTTGCACCTTGCTGTGTGACTTCCGGTAGCTGTGAGAGCACTCGGAAGAGTAATATCTGATGTCATGCAAAGGTGCAGCAATGTTCAGATTTTTCTTCACAAATGTACAACTTACAACCCAGGGCTAATAACAATGTTGTCATATCAGCCCATCAGAGCACAAACTCATAATCAAGAATCACCTTCAATCATAATCAAATGTATTGCACATTGTTTCAAGGAATCTCATTACTGCAGTGCCAAGAAAGAGCAAGTCACAAGGGCGATGGACCTGTGTGAAGCTACGTAGGTTGTGATGATGGCTCGTCATTGAAGGCAGCACCTCAGGCAGCACCACCTTCACCAGCTCGACTCGCGTCGATGCAGGTGACGCAGTCAAAAGGTGGGCCGCAATCATGACATATGATGCCAGTACCTGATGCAGCACCACCAGTCACACAAAGGAATGCTACTATTAGCTCTTACAGATTACTGTGCTCATGGGTGATATTGCTACAAATAAGCAGGGCGGCCGGGTACCTGAGGCTTCATGTTGTGCTCCCGCAGCTTGCCGAGGAGATGCTCAGTCACCTAGAGGGTGGACTCGCCAAGGACTTATCAGGCAATCTTTGACACTTCTGAGGGGTACCAAACGTCAACCCTACAATAATATGCATCGCGCACAATACAAGAGCAAGAGCTGCCTGATGTCCAGCAGGTCTGTCAGAGATCGTGTGATTAAGTCACAGGACCATGAAGTCAGGAACCAAGGCAGGTTAAAACCCAATGGGCTATTATAGGCATAATTATCTGCAGTTGTGAACCACTTACAAGGCGTGGGACACGGAGATAGACTTGTACTCCAAAAATCTCCATATACTGCCTAACAGATGGTAGGTTGGCTCTCTGCGATGCCCAGATGAAGAATCAGCGAGAGAAAGCTCTAGAGGATTGTCGATGTGCTGCATTCAAAGCATTGTGTATGCTAAATGGTTGCTCAACGTAAATCAGGTTGTTGTCTATGTTTGGAGCACAACCTCAAGGGCAGTATCAAACAATGGAAGCACTTGATCGGCAGTGCTGTCGGTCAAGAAACGAGACAATATGCTGAGCATCTGCCATGCGCGAACTTTTCGTCTGTGTATCTGAGATGCAGCAATGCAACATTGGACATGAGGCTGAAATTAAGGCTAGCAATGGTCATCTCAAATCAGGATAGCGTTTGGCATGCTTAAAGGCACCTGCATACATGCTCAACTCATGCAAAGGGAGCATGAGATGCAACTGTGGACGACCATAGCACAAATTAAGTCAAGCTTTACCACAATGAGATTGCAGGAGTCCAAACGGCAACAACTTTGGAAGAGAAGTCGACACAGGACAGTAGAGAGGGGATCAGGTGGAAACTCTCACAGCACTGTAAGGTTTGTACAGCTCCTTATTCAAGTTTGCGTCTGAGATCTGTGCAGCAAGATAATATGGCATACATTGCACAAATTGGATGAGACATTGACAGCACATTCTCCTTCAGTCAGTAAGGAAGGCATGCTCACTGACAGATCTGCCGTGGACCTTGGAGCCAAATAAGGACTTGAGTACTCGACTGCGACATGCACTCACGCATTTGTGCAGGAGCGTGAAGAGCAACTCAAAGCCAAAGCTCTGTGATGTGGTGGGCAGGTCGTAGACCATGACAGCCACGCATACTCTGGCGTACATCTCCGAGTTTGTGAACAGCTGAGGCAGTGTAACATTGGGACAATGTCAATCTCCTCCAAGCTAGGAGCTAGTAAGCATTCTAGACAGCAGTGCAACAACAGATTTCTTCAAGCGCAGCGCTAAGCAATACGTGCTTTGAAGTGCGACTGATCCGACAACATGTACTTGCTCAATTAATACCAACCTCTGTTAGCTCAGAGTCTCCAGTTTTGCACAGGGCAGCATACTCGGCGGCTGCTGCTGATGACCTGGATAATGCACCATCCAGCTCCTCGTCTACTGCCTCTGTTACATCATGGACGAGACAAATGAGCCTTGCCTCACAACACAAGACCGTCAAATTTTTCTCTGCAATAGAAGATAATTAATGCATGTCTGCAAAGTCAGCAAAGCTCAGCTTGTGAGCAGGGGGGAAGAGAAAGGTTGACCTGCTCCATACAAGCAGAGGGTCACAAGCTCTTGGACATACAGAGGAGCAATGTTGGGGTACAGTGATAGAAGAGAGGTGAAGTGTGAGGCAGTCAGGCGCATGAAGCGGGGACTTTTTGTGGCCAAGCTTAGGATTCTCCGCAGAAGCTGACAATTACACAAAGCACAGACTGATCCATAAGGAATTGGTTGCAGCTGCAGGTGCAGACTTGGATGAGAGTTATTCCTTCACAGAGCAAATCACAAGATGTATGTCCGCAAATTGTCACAATTCTCCACCTTGACACTGTGGGTGTGCTTGATTCGTACTGCATGCCCGTGATTTTGCATCTCCTATTTACTTGTCAATTCCAGCATCCTTCTCTTTCGATATCCTTCTTTATTCCACAAAGTCCCCTGTGTCAACAGGTCTCCTTTGAGTGACTGTGACAGAGTATCAACTTGCTTTGAGCTCTGACATAGCTGACATACCCATTTCAGTGGAGAGCTATCCTGGGCATGTAGCTCAGGGTAACCAAAAGCCGAGGGATGCAATGTTGCTGAAAGAAACGCTGCAGAAGGCGCCACCCTTCGCTTATTGTTGTCGGCGATGGCTGACCACGCGGCCGTCACAAGCCTCTGCATTGCCTGCCAACCAAATAGAAGACATTACTTGCATCTGCTACTTTTACTGCCTGCTGTCTGATGCCATCAGGAGGTAGGCAAGCACCCATAATCTAAAAGTCTTGCAGTCTTAAAGAAGACCAGACCCTGCTAGCTTGGCCTTCTTTTACAGCTCTACTTCAAGCTTTCACTCACTGTCTGAATCATAAAAGTGCATACTGTGTTGAGAACCCTAGGATATTAGACCTTGCTTCAAGGCTGAGAGCAACAATTTGGTCTGCTCAATGACAAGACCAAAAGAGTATAGCTTACTCACTGTGACCAAGGCTTTGATTGAAGAGTGTCTGCGGACCATAATGCCCCAGTGCATCAACTGCCTGAGGCACCTCAGTAGCGGAAGCTGCTGCTCCTCTCCAACAACGTCCAGACTTCATGTTGGAAAGTTTGAGAATTGTTAGTATTAGTATGCCTTTGCTCTTCCATACATTCTGCTCCAAAGATGCTGTACTTGACATCTTGTACATCACTACGTTCTTACTCCACTCTTTCTCTTCTTGTTGTTTGGTATTTGCTCTTCGAATTTCTTTCACAACTATAATACCAATCTGTACATTCATACCAATGAAGTTCTGTAGCACTGGGCAGAATATGACTTCTTGATGAAGGGGAAAGGGCAAAGGAATGGTGTGCGATTGGCAGTGTACCTGTCAATAGCATCCTCCAAGACTGTGCTCAGGGTTGTGTCTGGCATGGCGGAGCTTGTGGGCTGCTGAGGACCCCTTGAGATTGTCAAAAGAGGAACCAGGCACTGCCACTGCATTCCAGATTACAACATGAAATGCATGCATTAGTAGACTACCAAAATGCCCAAGTTGTGCACCAGACATTGAGAGTCTGCTAACTGCACCCTTCCCTGCATGTCGTGTCTGGGACAAGCAGGTATTGTGCATAGGGATGAAGCAACAAACACCCAGCTTCCACATTGGTAGAGCGTCCATGAGAAGTGGACCTCATCAGTAGACCTGATCACAGGGCTTAAACAAGGAGACAGAGAGGGCATGAGCGAGTGACCTTCAAGCCAGCAAGTAGAGCCCGCCTGCTCTGCATTAGAGCTCCACTTGTCAAGGTGCTGTGACATCCTCTTATGATTTGGAGGACAAGGTCATCCACCAGCTTGCTTATCATTAGACCAATAGTTCCGCTCTGCCTTGTATCAGTTACATCCAGATACGCTTGAGAAAAATACGTATTCTGTTGTACCGGCCAAGCGATTGTAGACGTTGATGTAGCAGCCAAGACCTTACAGACTGCCACAAGAGCTTCGTACCCTGCAAGCCTAAGCTCACTCCTCATCTGATGCGAGCACATGTATGGCCATCAATCAGGTGACAGCTTGCTGTAAAGCAATTACGCCCATACTGCAGTCTCTAGGTGATAATTTGGCGTTTATCATTGGCTGTTCGAGACTGACCACAGGGAGCACAATTGATGACATCAGATGTATGAAACAATTGCTTCTACTTTCCATCGTGCAGATGCTCACCTCACTCAGAGAGCCCCCTTCCTCATGCTCAGCAGTCAACTCCACGGCCGCATGGTAGAAGAAGCCGATAGACGAGAGACAGACTGATGGAACAGACTTCTGCTCTGATTCAACGAGGTGAAACAGCCACATTGTATACGTGGCTGCCACCTCAATTGCAAGTGCCTGTTAGAGGCAAATCGTTTGTCACCTGAGACACCAGACTGCATGGCATCCCATTATCCTCTTTACGATAAGCTGTCTTTAACACATTATTACGAGTTCAGCCCCCGAAGAAGCAAACGACAGGATAGAAAGAGACAACAGAAAGGTTCCACACACTGCTGCTGAGACTGCGGCTGCAGCGGGTGCCGGCAAACGCCGTTGACTCGGGCCACCCAGTCGTCCTGTGTGCGAAACTGGAAGCTGCTCCCACATCCTCAGAACATCGGCCTTTCCAGTAGACCAGTGAAACGTGGAAAGCTTGTCTGCTGCCCAGGCCAAGGTGCCCACCTGAGCAGGCCCTCAACAAGCCAAATGCTGATGTCCTTCATCAGGTTGCATCGTAAACCTCAATCTAAAAATGTACAGCAGTTTGCAATGACTAGCTCATGAGCTCAGTGAGCACTGCTTCATGCCTAAGCAATGGAATCATCAAGTTTTTGCTCAAGTGCAGGTAAATGAATAAGAGATAAAGCAGGACAGACACATGCATGAGAATAATAAAGGGCTGTGATCACGAAGTACGACTCACAGAGATGGGGGCAACAAAAGGGAGCAGCCTCGAAGATGGCCGGCTAGCCCACCCTGTCTGTAGGTCTGCCAGTGCTCGCAGCACGAGGAGGACCTTTGCTGGCGGCACCGAGCTCCTACAATGAAGGAGGTCAGCCCTGTCCATCACGTCCTTCACATCACCAGCTATGAGCAGTGTTAGGCTTCTTGACAATGGTATATGGTGCCTACTAGTGGCACCATCTAGAGCACCGGAAGCTGCAACACTTATCGATACAGAGAGGCAGGCTTGGGACGTGGATAGCCCTTGCCTTTAGCAGCATGTTCTCGACTTCGATGTCTGATGAGCACAGCAAGCCAGCCAGCGTTGCCCAACGGAGAGCCTCTGCTTCCAGCGAGCTCTGTTCCTCCTCTATCAACTCTGCTGTGCTGACAGCAGCCGCCGAGGGTGTCCTCAAATATGTATCGAGCATTTCTCGCAATTTGGTGACCAATGCAGGGCCAGCACCGTCGGGGTTCACCCACTTGATGATGTCAACACGCACTCGTGCTGCATGACCACACCACAGAGGCTATCAGAAACGCCCGGACGCTGCTGGATGATACGAGCAATTCTGTGCTTGTCATATCCATCTCACTTTCCACTCATTATGACACAAATGCAAGTGCACAGGATAAACCCTAAGCCTTATAAGATGAGCCTTTCAGAGCTACTGTGTGAAAACCCATATCGTGGCATGTTCTGTTTGTTCTGTTTATTAACTGACTGACAAATATGACTGTAAAAGGGACAACAAGCAGATACTGCGAAAGATGCCCACCGTCGTCAATGACGATATTCAGAAGGGTTGCGACAAAGTGCGCAAGAGCATCCATGGATGTGAGGGGAGCAGGGATCAAGTGAACAGCCGCGTGGAGGACAGAGCTGCACACTGCAGGAAAACAGCATTATTTGCACGTCACAACCCCTAGAAGGTCAAGAGCTTCTTAGGAACTCCCAAAAGCAATGACAAGCAGTAAGAGCATGGAGGGACCAACTTGTGAGAGGAGGCACGTGCATGCAACCTCTCTGGGTACAAGAAAGGAGCAACAGGTAAGCCTTGGTGTGAGATGGGCTGCTGTGCCTTGAGAGCGGAACTGGGGGTTGTAGTGCCTCTGAGAGAGCTCCAGGGTGGCCCGCAGTGCAGTGAGCAGAGCTTGCGCCTGCTGCCGTGCTTCCTCTTGCTCCTTGTGAGAGGATTCTGACGATGCCCATGACGACGTCGCTGCGGCATCAGCTGGAACGAGCGAAAGGTGCGGGCTCGACGTCGGACACGAAGCGGCTGCTTCAAGACACATGGCCAGGGCACAGAGGCCGCAACGGGAGGGGCCGAGGGCGGCCATGGTGTTCGCGAGCTGCTCCGCCAGGCCTGCACGACCCCTGGACTCAACAACTTCAGGGATCGGCTGGCAGCTCCATGAAATGTAGTGCTTGTTGCAAGTGAGAGTCACAAGTGCAATGCAACATATTCGAGGAGTCAGGTTGACAGTCTTGGAGGCACGGGTTGCACAGACCTGAGGTCCATGCTCGCTGTGTAGCCTCTGAAGAAGTCCGCGGAAGCGCTGCACATCTTGGAGGAGTAACGCCCGTCATGCAGGCCTGTTGAACAAATACGAGGGGCTCAACTACAAAAGAGAGGCCTTACAGTCAAGGACTCAGGCTTGAGACTCTAAGAATCGATAGTGAGGAGCACACATTGCCAGTGCTTGGCCACCCAGAGAGAGCCGGCAACACTCCCCAGGCTCAAAATGTGCACCAGAGAGCCATAGGCTCGTGCACGTTAAGATGGACCTTCATGATGCTATTCATCAGGCGATTTCCTCCCCAGCTGCTGCCGGCAGGCGTGAGGTAATCTATGTGGTGCAGTATGTGATGGTCGGATCCTCTGCAAATGTAGGACGTGCAACGCACCGAAATCGCGATGATGGGCAGGATCGTTGAGCGACGGGAGGAGAGGCCCCAGCACAAAGTCCGTGACGGCTTGAGAGCCCGCCGTCCATCCCTGAGACAGGAAGGACTGGAGCACCAGCCTCCTCACTGACATACGAACAAAATTGGTGGGGGTCAGGTCACAATCAAGGCACCACTAATAGGTACTTATCGTCAAATTGATGCAGGAAATGAAAATGCACATTACACAATATAAATGCTTTAACTGCAGCCCTCAAAGTTGGTGCATCAGCAAAGGGCCTTTCTACTGCTGACCTAGGATTGGCAGCCTGAAGTTTGGCATTTTACCTTGGGGGTTATCATGGGCCAGTCCACGTCGCCAGAGGAGCAAGGCCCAGGCTAGGTCCGGAACGCCAATGCCATCGCCACTGTCAGTAGAGAAAGGCTCGGTATGACCAGCACAGTCTTCACCTTGTCGCGGTTGTAGCACATTCATCTGCAGGGCCAGCAGCAGTAAAGTAGCTGCTGCAGGACACTGGCAGGTATCTCTACTCTGTGCTTTGGGGCTCAGCTCCTAAGCTGCTAGATCACAGACCTCAGAGCATAACAGCAAGTAGCAAGTAAATAAAACCTTTGATATGGTGGTTAATCAGAGTAGGACGTTATTCCAGGTGTAGGGTTCTAAGGTTCTGCAAAGTAACACGACAGACTCACACAAACTAAGAGTTTTACCTGGCTTTCCCAGGCTGAGTCAAATAGGTGGATGCCATACTCGTCCAACATATCATACAGAAAGAGGAATGCATCCCACCGCCGGAGTGTGCCCTTTTGGGCCTCTGATTGAGCCCCTGCTCCAGCTCGACTCGACTGGCGGGCCACTGCCATCTTGAGGATGTGCCGGGCCAGCTTGCGCTCGAAGTTGTCATCATGTGCCTGCCATGACACAGTGTCAATATGAACACTGTCTTATGACATTGCACCAAGCTTTTTCTCAAGGCCGAGGGCTCTAACAGATCAGCCCCGAAAGTAAATCGTAAACCCAAAGCACTGGACCTCTGAACCTGGTCTCAATCTGCCCAGCACCTGGTGACTGGACAGAAGCTAGACAGGCAACGCAGCACTGCAAAGAAATTATGCAGCTCGATCAAGCCAATAGCGGCTGTAGTTGTGCTCACCAGGCCCGCCCTTAAGCTCTCCCAGAATGTGGCATCCGCCGTCACGTCGAAGCTGTGGACGTTGTCGACGCCATCTGGCCCGGCGGCCTGCCCTTGGACAAGGAAGGGCGCGACGAGCGCCAGCTGCGACATGCTGACCCGCCGCAGCTCCGAAGGCGGCTGAAGGGATGGGCCGCGCCTCCGTGCACTCAGCAGCGCCTCCCACAGGCGGCGACCAAGGCTGGACGGGCTCGTCCCGAGCATCGCTGCCGCGTTGAGGAGCTGGGGCAGCGACGCCGGCGCTCCACTGGCTGCCAGCTGGGCCAGGGCCCAGGGCAGGCAGCTCCGCACCGCTGCAGCCAGAAATATGACGGGCGTGTGGCGTCGCGGCCGCACGCCATGCTCAGCACCGGCCTCCGCGACAGTCTCTGTGCCGGCTGCTGGCTGTGAGTCCTTGCATCCATTGAGGTCCAACTGGCCCAATTTATGGGCAGGCAATATGGCGGCACAGTCGATAGGACAGCCCAACAAGTCACTGTCGCCGTCTGAGGGGGGACCAGCGGCCAAAGCCTTGGCTGCGGCCTTGAGGAGGGCGAGGAGGAGCGAGGTGGCGGCGGACTGGCCGAGCTGCGCGGCGGGCTGGCAGCAGGGCAGGAGGCGCTCTGTGGCGTAGCGCCAGCCAGCCTGGTCGAGTGCCACGGCGTCAGCGAGCAGGGATGCCATCTGCGGCCACAGTCAAGGCGGAGCTTAAGTGTTCAGTCACATCATGACTTCAATCTTAAGGATTGCTGGATCGTGACTTGAAGATTGGTGGATCTTGCTATAGGGTCGTCGCATTTGAGGGCTTCAGCTCTCAGTCTCTCGGCAGCCTGCTTGAGGTGCTGAGAGCAGGCAGACATGACAGCCTAACCAGCAAAGGGACTGAGCTGGACTTCAATCCCCATATATGTAGCCGATACAGCATCGTGCTGCTGCACTGCTAACCCTGGACTTCACAAGAATCTTGGCCTGAATGAAGGCGGCCATAAGCACCAGTATATGAGGCTAGGAGCTCGGAGCAAGGCTCAAGGAGGACAAGGGCTTAAGAAATGCAAAGGTGCAATGAGAGGCGCTACATTGCAATTACAGGCGCTGCAATAGGCATTGGGGACTCTGGACCAGGTGAGTAGAGGTCGAGGGTTCAAGAGCTAGGATCCGCAATGTGAGGGTTCAGATTTAGGGAATAGGTTTAGGGTTTGGGGTTTTGGCCGGACCTGTGCGTGGGACGCGGCGTGGCGCGGGGACGCCAGGCACGGCAGCGCCACCTCCTCGGCCACGCGTCGCAGCAGGCCGTCGCCGCCGCCGCCGCCGCCTGCAGGCGGCGAGCGAGCTGGCGGCGGTGAGC
>WELB01000124.1:186109-214865 GCA_009602725.1 Spirogloea muscicola
AAAAAAAAAAAAAAAAAAAAAAAAAAAAAAAAAAAAAAAAAAAAAAAAAAAAAAAAAAAAAAAAAAAAAAAAAAAAAAAAAAAAAAAAAAAAAAAAAAAAAAAAAAAAAAAAAAAAAAAAAAACGAGCTGGCGCGGCTGCGCGGCGAGGCGCTGCGCACGACGCGGCGCGTGAAGCTCGGGCGCGCGGGCGTCACGCCGGGCCTGGTGGAGTACATCCGCAACGCCTGGCGCACCGCCGAGGTGGTCAAGGTCCGCTGCGAGGGCCTCCCGGCGGCCAACATGCGCGACACCCACGCCGAGCTGGAGGTGGGTCTGGGCCTCGGTGCCCTCACCAAGACCACTTAAAAAATGGTTAGTTGCCGTTAGTGCTAATAGCGCAATCAGTAGTTCTTCCAGCACCAGGTCAGTCCCAGAAGTGCTGACTGCTTCCAGCTGCCCTCACAAGACGTTGAAACTGTTAGAGGCCGTTAGTGCTGGTTAGTGCTGGTTAGTGCTGGTTAGTGCTGCAACCGGTGTTCCTCCTAGCGCCCAAGTCGATCCCGGTGGTGCTGGCTGCTCCCAGAACTCTGCCTCGATGCTGGTGCTGAACCCCAGAACCCTAAATCCCCAAACCCTAAATCTAAAACGTAAAACCAATTCTGACGAGGCCCACCGACGGCGGTGCGTCCTTGGTCGTTGCTGGTCCGGAGGTCTGGCCATGGCCTCAGCGAGAGCGCTGATCATGGGCTGTCGTCGGGGAGGGGCCTCCCGCAGAAGCACACGGGCGGCCTTGTCATCTGGCGCAGTGGCTCGTCGGCGGCCATCTTCCGCGGCCTGGACTACTCGCCGGGCGAGGCTGCCGCTCGCCCAGCCGGCGGAGGGGGCATTGGGGCTGGGAGCCCAGAGCCCTTTGTCATCGGCCCCTGGCCGGTTGCCAGGGGAGAGGCCGTTGGCAACGCGCGCTGCAGCAGCAGCGAAGGCGATGGCGTCGAGGCCATTGTCGGCAAGATGCCGGACGGCGATGGCACAGCAGACAAGCAGGAGGCTCTGGTGGGCGAGGACCACAAGCCAGTGGCTGCGGCGGCGGCGGCACTGGCGGCCGGTGGGGAGGATCTCTTGGCGGGGCTTGGGCCGCGGTGGGCGGCATGGGACGGCTCTGGCCCTGCGCCGGTGGACGCCGACCTCCTCGAGCTCCCGCCCGGCGCGCCGCCGCCGGCCAAGCCCTATCGCCTCCTGCCGTTCGGCCTCTCCGCGCGCCTGACCAACCACGAGATGACGGCGCTGCGGCATGCTGCCCGCCGCCTCCAGCCGCATTTTGCGCTCAGTGAGGATCTTTCCCCAGCAGCTGCTGGCCAACGGCCATGCCGGCGCCCGCTAGTTGGAGACAGTAGACTGCAGAGTGAGCATGAGAGCAACTTGCAGTTGTGTCAGAGCTTCTTGTCAGCGAGCGGGCGGCTTTCTGCGCAGGCAAGAACAGGGGGCTGGAGGCTGTGGCGGTGGCGGTCATGAGGCTGTGGGAACGAGCGGAGGTGGCCAAGATTGTGGTCAAGCGCGGCGTTCAGAACACGAGCAGCGAGCGCATGGCCGAGCAACTCAAGGCACGCTCGTTCATCCCTCGTGTCCTTGTCTCTCTTGCATCCTTTGGAGCCCTCGACACGTGCTCACAAAACTGGACTTGCACATGCCGAACCACGTGGCCAAGAAAATATCACGCCTCGTGCTGACTGGAATTGCAAATTCAACATGGCAGCTTTTGCCTGGCCTGCTTACTTACCTACTGCACTGCTCTCTGCATTTTGTACACTATGGTTGTAGATCTACTTTCCTACAGAAGCATAATCTGTGAGAACAATTTGACGGTTGCATCTCTGAATTGTCAAGCAACACTGCATATGTGATGCTCACCAGCTGGTCGTTGACTTGCCATAGCAGTCTTTTGTCTACTTGCAGCGGCTGACGGGCTGCCTGCTCCTGGCAAGAGACAAGCACTACATTGTGCTGTACAGGGGCAAGGACTTCCTGCCTTCGTCACTCTCGAGCGCACTGGCGGATCGCGATCGTTCAGCACATGATGAGGAGGAGCTGCGGCTGCAGGCTGTGCGGCGGCTCAGCGAGTCTTCAGGCACCCACTTGATGGGCGGAGGGGAGGACGCACTGGCCCTGGCGGCTGGCGGTGTGGAGGAGGCGGAGCGCTTGCGTGAAAGCTGGGCAGGCTGGCAGGCCAGCGAGGACGACCAGCGGCGGAGGGAGACTGCTGCTGTGGCTTCGAAGCTGGAGGCGGCCCGCAGCATCGCCCGGCGGCTCTCGTTGGTGAGCCCCGCTTTGCATTCCATTGCAAATGGATCAAGGATATCAGAAGCCACTTCACAGCCCTTTGTATAACCACATTCAAGATAGGCGCTTGACAGTGCAAGCAAGTGCACAGGGAGTCGCATGCAGAGTCGCATGCAGAGTTCTTCCTAGGCACTTTGCCTTATTGCTGCTGCTTTGGTATGCTTCAGGCGCGGCAGAAGAAGGACAAAGCGGAGGAGGAGCTTGAAAAACTTGATAAGCTCCTGCAGCTCTCCGGCCCGCCTGCGGACCTGGAGATCATCACTGAGGAGGAGCGTTACACCTTCCGGCGGCTTGGCCTCAGGATGAAGGCGTACCTGGAGCTTGGTTAGCCCCACGTACACGGCTGCTTGACACTGTTGCATCTTGCAATTGCAACTGAGTCACAGCTTACTGCGACATTTCCTAACCACCATACTGCTATCTCCCGTGGGTGCTCATGTCTGCTAGGTAAACGCAAGGTGTTTGACGGCATTGTGGAGAACATGCACCTGCATTGGAAGCACCGGGAGCTTGTGAAGGTGATTGCCAAAGAGAGCTCGCCCGAGGCTGTGGAGCAGACGGCGCGCATGCTGGAGTACGAGAGCGGCGGCATTCTGGTGGCTACCGTGAGCACGTCCAAGGGCCACGCCATCATTCTGTACCGCGGCAAGAACTACGCTCGGCCCGTGGAGCTCCGGCCTCGGCACCTGCTGAGCAAGCGGCAGGCCCTCAAGCGCGCAACTGAGGCCCAGCGCAAGCAGGTGCTTTGGTGCTGGTGCTGCTTGCTAAGTCTGTCCAGGTTACAATATAGTCCAACAATTCTTAGTGACAGCCTGCAGCGTGGCTGGAGAAGTTGAAGCTTTCTATCAAGCGGGGAGTTGCTGCTTACCTTTTCCTGTTTGATGCTGCCATGCCAGTCCTTGGAAACTCACATGCTACAGCTGGAGAAGGATATCGTGGGGCTCAGTCAGACTCTGGTCAGTGAGAAGTTGGCCAGGCTCACTTTCCTACGTCGACAATTGCAACTGTTGCTCTGTGCATTTCTGGCACTAGGAGAAATTTAGGCTGAACTGCATGCTATTTCTGGTTCCTCTCTGTGAATGCACAGAGCGGCTCTGCTCTGCTGACGCGTGCACTGCTATGGACCGCTGCCTCCTGTGGTTGCAGACGGAGGCAGAAGCGGAGACGCTTGCTGCCAATGGCATCGTGCTGACGAGCGAAGACCAGCCCTCAATTGAGATACGAGAAAAGAGTACCAGAGATCCAACTGCTGCTCGTGCTGGCAGAGCTGCTGGTGGGCTAGCGGCTTTCCAGGAGGTAGATAGCAAGGACGATGAGGAGCTGGGCAGTCATTGGTCAGGAGGCACAGTCTACAGCAAGCAACCATCGTGGCTCTAAGATGCTCACGGCTGCCATGCTTAGACGTTGAGGGACCTTTTTAAAGTTGAAGCGACATGCCACTCCTGTGCTATTATGAGCTGGGTCTTCACCTACGACGTGACTGGCACTTGACAATATTAGGGCCTGCTTCTGCCCAACGCCCGATAAGAAAGAAAGCATACCACCATCTCCTGCCTTGTGATGCTGAAGCATCATAGTGTAGACTGCACTAATGGAAGTCCAATTGGCTGCGCACTCGCATGCTCATTTGCTCTTACATTGCTAGCATGGCGTTGAGGAGACAAAATGCAGCACGAGCGACATGATGCATGGTGTATGCTTGGGTGAGTTGGAGAATGTAACTTAAGCTCATTGTACTGCATCTTGTTATCAAAACAAAGCCTGGACCACATGACCTACTGCAGTATTATGCAGAATTGATGGCAAGGTTTTTGTGCATCTTCAATTTCAAAGCCTAGCGGCCTTCGCTGTTGGTCGCCAAACAGAATATGAGATAGGTACCTGTGGGCCATGTCTTGCACGATCTTGGCATCCACCATTGCTGCCCGGCTTACTGCAGCAATGTGGGGCACTGCTGGTGTTGGTGTTAGTGTCTGCAGCAGCCTATTCGTGCAAATGGTTACAGTTCATCTAGCCATCCTTGTACTTTTTGCAGTGTCGGCACATATTAGCCTTCAAGATATGGCATAGCTGCAGGAAATAGGCGTATGTGCATGTCATCCGGAATGCTCACCGAATGCGATTAAGGGGAACGTGGAATTGCTATTGGTCGTATCTAGAATGTAGGCACAAACCTGGCAGAGGGCTTGAAGATCGATTAAATACCAGAGCGTTGTTGTTACCCAGCAACTTTTGATGGGACGTGCTGGGCTATTCTGCGAAGCCTCACCACTACAGCAGCAGCAGAAACCTTGGGTTGCACCAGCCCGAGTCTGACACATTCAGATTCCTGAAGAAGTTCAAGAATCCTGTAGCAGGTGTGTACTTTCAACCCTTCTCCTCCTTTGCACGCAGCTCTGTATCAGAAAGCCAACAGAAGTGCATGGTCGTACAATGGCATGCAGAATCTGTTAGTGGGAATATTGCATTAATTGCAAACTTGTTGTTGATGAGGCTGCACTAAGTAGCATGTCCCACTTTGCAACATGAGAACTTGACTGTAGACATACTTCAACTTCTTCACCATGTCGTCTACTAAGGAGAAGCAGGACCTTCTCACTCGCAGGTCGAAATTTACTATCTGCAATTATGAGTTTGCTTGACAGGTCAGCATTTGTTCACTTCAATCTTACGCGAGCAAGCATGCACGGCATTATGAGCTCCTGATTATCAACTTGCAAGTGTAAGACGCCTTTGCTTCAAGCGCCCTATGTCTGGCATAATGCTCAGCAGTATGTATGCATGTCTACTGCCTTGGTTGAAGTCACTACCTTCATGACAGCGACTTCCTGCAGTTTCCATGTCAACAGGCACAACTCACAACCCTTTGCTTGAAGTCAAAGAGGTAACAATATAGAGGCAAGAAGTAACAGAAGATCTCACAATACGCCTCACGGACAGCATTTCAGCCTCTCAACAATGCAGAAGATGCACATGCTCTGGGTAGCTCAAGTAGACTGCATACCGCACCAACGATGTCACTGATTGTGACATGTCTATCATTTATTGTAGCATTTGCATAAGTCTTCAGTGATTCCACTGGGAAGCCATGGCCATCATGGAGCTGTTGCAAAAAATGCATCGTGAGCCTCCAAGATGTGAGAGATAATGACACAAAGGGGTGGTGCTTGTGGAGCTTCCAATTTTGCATGTCCACAATATAAGGCAGATGCATGCAGTGTGAAACTTAAACGGGGTCTTCCTATGTAAAGGTTGCAGTAACGTCAAACCTCACTACTACTACAAATTTGTGACTTTGCATGGAGAAGCACGAGATACTTATAAATATCAACTACCTTGCTGGATATCCACACACAGGCAAGGCACAGTAACTTCATGTCCTCTTTGTCTGGGTAAAGGAACTGATGGACTTCCAGATGCCCTGAAGTCAGCTTGTGTGATCACAGTATGAGCAAAAGCGTCTTCGAACTGTGCTGGCTTACCAATCCATGTCACTATGGCAAAGTATTCACTAGGCAACGCTCTCGTGCTATAGCTTCTGCGTGCACTGCCTGCAAGCTTCCATGCCTTTCAACCGCTGAAGTCACCGAGGATGCACTCACAGTTGTCAACCAGCATGGAATCTTGAGCATCAGGGGTGCATGCATATGGTCGACAGTGCTGACCTCCTTCTTCCTGCCCGGCAGTCGTGAGGTCTTCCTTCTGGTGTAGCATGGGCAACAGCCTCTCACCAAGTAGAGCAACAGCTGAATATCTAACTCGCCTTGTAATAGGCTGCCATTGCGGAAGCGTGGAGTGCAGTGTCAACTCTGGGCTTGGCATGCAGGATCGATCCTGCATCCTTTATGACAACATTCCGCAGCTGCTGCAGCACTGCTGCTGCAAAGCTGCTGCTCTTGGTGCTGCTTGCAATTTATGCAGTTTGCTTCTCATGTCTGAGTTTGCATGCATTTCATAGAAAGCTTAGCTTATTGCACGTGCATAAAGTACAGCATACGCAAGAACCATAAGAAGGCGCAACCACTACGGTGTAAACAACCAGCTGTAGGTTCAGGACGTATTCTATTGCTTGCAAGTCCTTTCTAGCTCGACCAGCTCGCTGATGCTGGTCGATCTCCATCACTGCTATTGTCTGCGTCAGGTTGCGCTCAGCAGTGAAAGTTCAAAGCATGAGCTGACAGTGGTCAACCGTGACACAATTGGTAACATTTGCAAGGAGGAAGTGATGGCATCACTTTACTACCTTCTTACCACATGCGGCAGCCTGTATTGCGCAACTCTTGTCGGCCACAGGCGGCTAATAGTGTGTGTTTGTAGGCCCTTCAGGCGCTGATGCAGTAGTTGCTGTATACAATCGTCACGAGTGCACCTTGCTTACAACACCTGCAGCTCGCATTTGCCGGCCTTCAACACCGTGCGCTCAGCTCATTCGAGTCGCTCAGTCGGCCATCCAGCCTGCTAGCAAGTTGATGAGGCAGCTGCAACAATATCTCGAATGCAGAGGCTTGCTACTGCTGCGTAGATTCAATATGAAGACTCATGTCTCCGTATTGTATCAGCAGTAATGATCTCAAGGCATAAGCGGAATACGGTCCATTTATAGGACGATCTGCAGACATCAACATGGATATAAGTGAAGACCTTTCGAGACAGTGCCGATCACTCAACAAGAACCTTGCAGTCGGCCACCCGGCCTGCAAGCAGGCCGATGAAGTATAGACCAAGGACTACACAAGACCTCAAAGACAGAGGGCATGGTTGACCACAAGCGGCAGCTGCAGCACAGACGATGCGGGCTGACAAATAAAAGCAGCGTGCCTGCTGCCCCGCTTTGGACGGCCGCTCGCTCAGTCTGCGGGCGCCACTTAGGCGAGGGCGCGCCGGTGGGCAGCAGGGTGTCCGCTGAGCTCAGAAAGGTGGCAGCCTGGTGGCCACCCGGCCGGTCGGCCTTACCCCCCACCCCCCTAACACCCCTCCCCCTCCCTGGGAGCCTTGGCACAGGCGTCGCCTTACTTTGCAAGAGCTGTTTACCTTGGCTGTCCCCGCGGCTGACGGGTCCCTCGCTGCCACTGAGTGCCTACTGGAAGCTGACTGGAGAGCTCAAGTTCATGCAGTGAGCTCAGTTGGAGCTTAAGCTAGCTCAATGCGGCAAGCTGGGCCTCCAGAGCGTTCCAAAAGTGAAGCAGCGGCAAAGTATTGACTTGGGGACCCGCGGGCCTTCAATCTCAGTGACTTGCTGTTGCAGGTCACCGCCGCTTGTTAGGCACACGACACTGGACATGAAATGGCGTGACGATGCCTAGGCTCTTCGTCAATCAACATAAACAACGCAAAGCATTGGCGGTCGGTACATAGATGGCTTCAACCAGAAGTGGGTGTGTGAGCAGCTCCATTTGGCTTTGGGACCCAATGTTTATGACTTATCAACGGCACCAAGTGATGCCTACACCGTTATCCAGAGATTGCATTCGAAGGGCTCAATATGTACTTTATATGATCATTCAGAGGTGATCAAGGAGCTCAGTCTCATGCAAGTCAGAGTAAGGCGACAGTCGTATGCAATCCGCTTGCATGTCGTACAAACGTGATACATACGAGGTCGTCCAAGGACACTGCATGAAGAGCATAGTAGACAAGGAGCGAGGTAGCAACCATGTCGACAAATGGCTGCGGAGCTTTGTTTTCTGAGGCGTTACCGATGATGATGCTGATAGAAGTTCTCGACCGCAAGGTGTCAAGGCCTACATTGTTTGGCTAAAAGCCTATTGGGTTACTGTCAGAGCCTCGGAGGACTGGATCTGAAGCAAGAAAGCACCTCAGCGTCACCCCCGTCTGAAGGAGCCACTCAGTCCCCAAGATGTAGGTCCATCGAGCTAGAGTTCCACAAGCCGATGCTGCCCTCTGGGAAAAAGTCATACTTGCATGGGACGGCGACCACTATGCGATCTTAATAAGTAGGCAATGAGACTGCCCCATGCAAGAACTCTTTATATTTCCTTAAGTGGAAAGGTATGTCCTAGGCTGACAGTAACGTGATAAGGCCATTTGGTGAAAGTCCGCTTTGCGCCTACGTGGCTGGTGCCGCGTCAGCGCGATCCCGAGCTAGCCAACGAGAGCCCGCCGCCGCCCGATCACGCTCGCCCATTGACCGCTCGATCTGATTGCGCGGTGGATACCGATCGGACGTCGTACGAAGCCCTCCAACGAAGAGGCGCCCTGACGGACGTGTGCGCGGGCTCGTTAAACCCTCGCCTGCAGCTAATGAAGCATGTTTGATTGTTTTGCGCCCATGGCGGCTGCCTCGGGTGCTCCGAATCTTGATATCGGCAGATCTGCCGGCGGGGCGGGCTGCAGGGTGGCGGCGGCGGCGGGGGCGGCAGCTGCAGGCCAGTGCATCTGGAGTCTCGGCGGCGCACCCCGGCGCCCGCCGCGCCGCGCCACGCCGCCGCCGCCGCCCGCGGAGCCACGGGGCTGGCGGCCCGCGCCTCCGCTCCTACCGCCCTGGAAGGGCGACGAGTGGGGGACCGGTCCGCCGAGCTCGCTTCGGTCTGATCGCGGCGCACAGCCACTGTGCGACCCATCCTCCGCAGGCGCTTGATTCGCATCAGGCCGCCACTTCTGGTCCGTCGTGACAACGAGCTCTTGCTCGTCAGCCAGCTGCTCTCCCGATTCCAGACGTCCTGCACGTTTAGTCTTCATGCCTGTGGCACACGTAAATGCGCGTCTTGTGCATGGGGGCTTTGCATGCATTATTCACTTCTTCGGGATGCGAGAATCTAATCTGCAGGGCAATTGCCCGTCAACATTAGGAAGCCATAGGGATACACAGAGCAGATACTACTTTTGCAACTTGTGCGCCTTCCCAGCATACTTAGACCTTCATCAACGTGAGATGTGAAGCCTGGATGAGAAGACTGGATAAGTAGTACAAATTTGCCAGCTGATCCTCGCTTACACGTCTGTCAGGATCCACCATGGGGACACATGCACGTGCGCATCAAGGGCCACAGCGGCCTACGGTACTTCTTTAGTCCTCTGCATCATGTGCTCCTTACAAAGTCAAAGAATCTAGCTTTACACGAAATAGCAGATTAAGACTCTCCAGAACATTGCAGAGCAAGTCTGCAGGGCCACTGCAGACCGCAAGATCTCATACCCCGCTTGCACGTGTACGATAGCCTATGTGCTTGTACGTGGTTACGCAATAGGTGCTGGTGCTCCTGTATTGCTCTGCCGGTGACTCTGGTCACTTACTTTGGCTAAGACCTGCGTACAGAGGACAAGCCGAGCTGCAAGGAGGTCATCACTAGTAGTGCAGATAAAGGAGGGGCATGAGCCCGAAGCTCCAGCCGCCCACTTCACCAGACTTGCTGTGGGCAACCAGTCAGCTGCTACTGAACCTGGGAAACAGTTGAAGCAGCCGCAGCAGCAGGTAGGACTTCCTGTGCTTGTCGATCATGAATGGGATGCTCAGTACAAATACACACAATGGCAAAAAAGTGTTGGGCTCCCGAGTGTCCTGCAACCTCTTGAAGTCGACCTTAACGAGTCGATGATGCACACACGAGAAATCCGAAGTCTGCTCGTACTAACGTTGTTTGGGCTGATGTGCCGCTTAATGTCGTACAGCAACTAAATCTGGGCGAGTGGGATCTGCTGGATGACATAAAAGATGGGTCATTGACTGAGACTCTTGTGTCACCAACGTCATGTGGCGCTTGCCACTTCAGACTGTGGGATCCGTTCAAGTGGTCCAACACTGAAGCAGCTGTGCATATGCAAATGGCTCCTCAAGGACCTGCAGAAAGCCCTGGTAAGCATGCAGCATGGGATATGCCGGCTACTCAATTTGACTCCTTAGCTTCCACGACAAAATGGTGCCTTGTGACCAATAGTCCAGATATAAGGCACTGCAATGGTCCCGGGGTCTTAACAATACGATTTTAAGCACTCATTGCAGCTTTGTCAATGCATTTGAATACATGGCTGTCGAGAGACCATCTTATGTTGGAGCCGTAGTGTGAGTCCATAACGGTCCAGTATAAGGGCGTGAGGCATAGCACTTCAGCATTCCTTTCTCCAATAGCAATGATGACTTTTCACATGGCAATCGAACTTGCAGAATTTGAGCCATATGACGATCTACATGGCGAGCTAGAAGAATATGGGTCTTTCAGTGAATTACTGTCGGCATCATTGACTGATTATTGTAGAAGAGACGACTTCGATTGCCAATTGGTGCCACCCCACTTGAGCTCCACACCAAGTGAAGGTTATATTGAGCCTGAACTCGTGGATGTCCTAGATATTGCACTCCAGTATGGCAGCAACTGTCATCGGCCCGACCTAAGAGAAAGGTAAGGTGTTCGACGTCCAGACTTTGAATTGTGAAGACTGTCGTGCTCTTGGCATTCAATTCGACGTGCTGCTTATTGTGCAGAATGCATACCGGGTTTCCCACTTAAAACAATGACATTGTCCTGGGCTTCAACTCTCACAAGCATGCTATAAGAGTAAATTCAGCACTCCACGAATTGCAGAGTGTATGCTACTGAAGCGAGGCCCGTTGCTTGTGGCTTGTCAGGGTGGACGGTTTGATGTACAACGAAGGTTCCAAATCTATGACATCCATGCATCTCCAGAGCAGCGAAACACTTGGTAGGCCTGTCTTGCATTTCAAAGTTGTGAAAATAATCTTGAAAAGCTTGCCTATGTAAGCAGAATATGGCCATGCTGAAGAAAAGGTCGCTGACTTTAAACACGTCATCATTGCAGATACCCTGAGCACAACTTCTGATCACGAGGGACTTGATCAAGGCCATCCTTCCTTGACATACCACGTCATGGAGACTTCAGAAGGTTGGGAGGTCCAGTCAGACCTGGCCACGTCATGGCTGCAGCTCAGTACTGGTACTCAGGACAAGAACCCATCAGGAGCGCTACTAATTTCCCCATTAAGAGTCTGCACCAGGCGCCACGAAGTGTCCTCTGCCCGTATCTCCGACAAGCCTGCCCTGACACTGCTCACAGATGAGACCAGTGGAAAACCTGGTAAATGGACACGCGCCCCACAGTCACGGGCTCTGAATACTTAGTCAACACTACTTCAGATTGATATTCGTGGCAGTCCGTCACAGCAGGAAGCACTCTTGGACCAATATACTTTGCTTTGAGATGGCCCTTTGTATCAAAATTTGACAACTTTTACTAGGTGGTACGGTTGCTGTGCATCAAGCAGAGACGAGGAAACGAGCGTTTGGACAAGCTGTTGCAATCAACAAGGAGCATACCCACGACTACAGTAGCAAATGCAAAGCTCATAGCAAGCGCTTGCAATTGGTCAAGATAGACAGTAAGCTCACTGCTGATAAGTTGCTCAAGAGACTATTCATATTTGAGAAAGGCCAGGGCAGTGATACTCCTTTTCCTAGTGCAAGATAGCTGAATAGGTTGCTGCAAATTTGCGGGTTCTGACAGCTCAAGATGTGCAGATGTTAGAGGTTGTGAGTAAATACCCACCAATTGATCACCGCAGGGAAGTCGTTGAGACGGTTTGGTGACAAGAAGCGAGGTCGAGGTAGGCTTGCACTCAAGCAGGCCAGTGACTGCGAGTCCACCGATGCCGAAGATGGTGCAAGACAGTCACCAGCAGCAACGGCGGCCAATGATACTCCTAGACACACAAGTCCAGGAACATCAAGTTATCGTGGCGTCAGTCAGCATAGGTACGAATTCCAGAGGCTGCTCATTACTTAGCCCTCTGGCTCCATAGCCAGGACAATGCTACAATTCTGCTACAGAAGAGGGCTACTACTGTCATCCAGCTACATAGCCATAACATGCATCCAGCAGATAGCTACCAGTATGGCAGTCTTAGTGACTTATGTGGCCGTTGACTCGTTACTTTCCAGGTTGACTAAACGCTGGGAAGCGTCTCTATGGGTCCAGAAAAAGCAGCTATACTTGGGCAAGCTTTCTTCTACTTCGTTCGATATGGAGCTCCTGCAGAATAGACTCTCCTTGGTGTAGGGGGATGATCACAAGGCACCTAGTGGGTCTGCATAGGCTTGGTTTCAAACTTAGACCATGTGCACAGGACTGTTTGCCAATGGAAGGTCAATGCATGCATTATGCGGACTGATAGGTTGTCCTCGTACACCCTTGACGTCTCTTTTGTAACCAGGTGGCTATGACAGCGAGATAGCTGCAGCAAGGTCAGCAGATATTTATGGGATGCACGTAGGCAGTAGTGACCGCACAGGAGGTGATGCTTGGCCACAATCTCCTTCTGTGGGGCGTGCCATCTCAGCTGCCACTTGATGTGTATGACAACAGGGCATATGATATCGCAGCACTCTGGTGCAAAGGACCCGCAACACCAACAAACTTTGACCCAATGCAGTATCGGGTCAACCTTGAGCAATTGAAAGGCTTGCCAAGAGAGGCCATGGTTGCATATCTGCGGCGCCAGAGCAGGTATGAATCTACTGGTCAATGAGCCAATAGATTGGCTTCTCAGACACACACTTGAAGGCCATCATTATGCATATGCCCTCTAGTCCATCTGCATCATATGCAAAATGGCCTCTAGTAGTGTACTTGAGTCTACGGCTTGAGCTATCACAAAAGACAGGTTGATTGAGTGCATCCATAAACCCTAACTCTAGATTTCTTCAGTGCATATGCGAGGGGCAAATCACCGTACCGCGGCGTGTCTGGACACCATGGGCGATGGGAGGCTCGCATCGGCTCCTTTGACGGAAGGAAAAATGTCTCCTTTGGGATCTACGAGACCGAGGAAGAAGCAGCTCGCGGTTACGACAGGTAGGAGGATTTCCACCCGACTTCTGACGGTTCCCTTACTACTGCATTTGCACGTAGAATTTGCGCACCTGCAGCTGTGAGCATGCCTGCTGTGGCTCTCTTACACGCTCGCCCCTTCCCCGACTCACATTTACCTTTTTCCACTCCTCGTGGCCATTACTGGGTCCCTTTCCCCACCCTCCCTCCCTTAAACCCTAAACCGTATTTTAACTCCTCAGTGACTCCCCTCCATCCCTTCCCCCACTTCCTCGCCCTCTTTTCGCCGTACCCTGTTCCTACCATAACTTTCTCCTCTCTTGACTGCCCTCAACGCCTCCTCATCCACTCCAAGCCATCTCCCTGCCTCCTTACTTCTCTCAACTTCAGGATGAAATTGTGTTTCTCACAATTCACCTCAAGCAATCACCTCAAGCAAGTGTACCTAGCATGCTCTGTGGAATGTGAACACGATGACGGAGAGATTGTCCTGGCGATGCCTCAGGGCACTCATTGTAGAGAGAGGCCTGGATGCCAAGACAAACTTCTGCATCTCAGAGTACATCAACGAGACAGAGGCTGCAAATGAAAATGTAAGTGCAGGATTGCCAGATGACATTGCGGAGTTAGCTACTTGGAGTAGAAGTGCACAACATCAATCTGCTAGAATTAACATGGCTTACCCTTCACACCTGTTACTGTTAACACCTTGAACAGGATGTCAATGACTGCTTCACCAGGCCATTCCTGGACACTAGCAGCATGCGCTTCATGCGAGGCAAGTATACCTCTTTAATTACAAGAAGAAGCAAATTTTACCCGCACGTGTCTACTTCCGTACCAAGCAATTTGAAACTCAACATGCAGCCCGTCACTGAGCTGCTTCAAGTATACATCCTTCTTTCATGCATAAGGTCTTATATAAGCCTTGAGCTCGTCACATTGTGGTCATGACTAAGTTTATGGTCCACATTCTCAGACTTGGAGCACCTTCACTTCTGCGCGCAGCTCAAGGCAGAAGTGGTGCAAGGTTCTACAGAGACTATGAGAACACGGAGAGCTTCTGCGAGCTGTATCGACAGGCAATACACCGCATCAAGGCGAGCCTGGACAAGGGCAAGCACAACGAGTCTACCATGCAATCGAAGAACTGAGGTTATGTATGCAGCGATTTTGTATGCTTCACCTTTGCCCCCAGCTGCAAGTACTGCGAGGCGTTCGTTGAGCTCAATATGGTCTCAGCAGCCATGAGTAGCCTAGCGCAAGCCTTAGGTATGCAGCCTTCTAGCAGCTCGAATAAGTTGAGCAGATCTAGCCAGTTGCCATCCTAGGGATCGTTTGCGGTTTTTGTTGATTATTGGCCACAAGATGCTCAGTAAGCCTGCCACAAGAGGTTGACTTTACGCAACACCGAGGGTTCTAGTTGCCGTAACTCCAAGGCCGCGAGCGGCTTCAACTACGTGTCAACAGTGTTTAAGACCAAGTAAGCAGTTGGCAAGTGGTTCTAACCAGCCTGCGCAGAGCTCACAGAGAGAGGGGCTGCTGCCGCACATCAGACGCTTGCAGTCACTCGGCGCAGCTTGCTCGGCAAGAGGCCCGGATGGAGCCACTCCCGTCTAAGATTGTGCAAGACCACGGCTTGCTAAGTCCTCAGATAGGCTCCGGAGAGACATCAACAAAGCTCTAAGCAAGCTTCTCTAAGCAAGCTTCTCTGCAGCAAAGGCTTTGGCTATTCTCATTCCCTCATCCACGCCCGCTGCATTGCCGCCCTGCACACACATACCAAATGCCAGTATAAGCTAGAGCTTTTGCAATCAGATTCAGCGGCGCTGTTGTGCATGCTCCTGCTTCTGTTCTGGTATCTGTAAGCACTATTCCGTGCCGCTCTGTGCCGACATTCCTGTGCCTTCCCAAGCAACGTGCACAGTCACGACTTATCATCTGCAAGACAATGACCTATACAGTAGCTTGCTCGTGACTGATGAGACTGCAGACCTAGACCGCAACCTAGACTCTATGCAACCTAGACCTGTCCCGTCTTGACTCTCACATGGCTAAGACTCACACTGACTACCACACATGCCCAATCAGTAAGTGCAGGGTCCTAGACTTCAGATGGGCGGCAAGGGACATGGCCGAGCACCTGGCCCTGAGCGAGGCCTCCCTTTCCGCCACCACCCTTGCCATCGACTGGCTTCAGGGCCGCACGCAGCCAGTCGAGGACCACCAGGCCCCGCTGCGCCACTACCTCTGGCACGCCAGCGTACACAAGCACCTTGTTCTTGTCTTCGTCCACGCTGAAGAGCATCACCGCCAGGTCCTGCATTACGCAGCGACAGCCCGCAATTTTAGTGGCAGGCTTAAAGTCGACTGTGACTGACTGAGGTCATGAGAAGGTCCAGCAGATTGCACGTGCTAACACTGCCTGTACAAGACAGGCGTATAGAATTGATGGTGCAAGCAAAATCAGTGACGGACTGTCACAAAATGCCTGTCCAAGGGAGTATACCTTCTGATTGGCCATGACTGTATTGACAGCTTCCCTGACAGCGTTGGTGTCCAAGCCAACATCAATGCGTGATACGCATACTGGCTGACCAGAGGCCGCTGCCGCGTCTGCAGTGTCAACAGCTGCACTTATGGCCAGCTGCAGATTTGCTCCAGCAGCCGCCTTGTGAGCCTGCCTGATCTGCTCCTGCATTGCATAAGCACAAGCACATTGAACACAATCTATCAGACAGGGTTTTGCAGCCCAAGCCGCGCATATTCACACTGGCCCTGACACATGTGCTAGTGTTAGTCGTCTCAGCGTGTAGGTCAGCATCCACGTGTCTAGACAAGTATATGATGGAGCAGCGCCCTCTAGCAATCCACTGTATCACCCAGCTACATAATGCAAACTCACTGAGAGTGCTGCCAGCTCCGAACGCAGCTCGGCTTTCCTGGAGGCTGAGATTACAGCAACCTCAAGCGAACTCTTCAACGCCGCTACAGCCTGCAATCAGTCGCAATGATGATGTAAGAGGTAGTACTATTGGCAGCAATGCAGCCTGCAAGCTAGTGCTTGGCTTGCAGTGCACCTTTTCAAGAGCCGGCCCTTCTGATTGCGACGCTTCAGCAATCTTGGCTGTGAAGCTCTCAGCCACAGTGCGGGCTTCTGTGGCCTTGTTCATCGTGAGGGCCACAATTCGTCGGACTCCCTTGGCGATACCTTCTTCAGATACGAGTGCGAAATAGCCCGAGTCTCGTGTGTTGGCCAAGTGTGTCCCTGCACTCAGCAGAAGCTAACATGGGAATTTGTTACTTGTTGCCAGGAAAAATAGAATTGGGTCTGGTAGCACAAAACAGTACTTGCAAAGACGTTGTTGCGGTGACCTGTGAAAAGCGATGCATCACATCCCTCTGCACAGCTTGAAGTCTTCCACTTCAGGTGATGCATACGAATAATGCCAATTATGGTCTAGCTGCTGGCAGGCATAAGTATCAGGACCTCTTCTAAATCTGCTGTTGCTGAACAATGATGCTAGTGAATGTATGTGAATTAAAAAGTTCATTACCTCCGCAGAACTCTGTGGAAACCTCATTCCATGCAGGGTTCTTGGGGTCTGCCAGAAGTGTTTCTACAGGTGTACCTATAGCCACCACACGGACTGGATCTGGATACACCTGCCCAAAGTCTCCGCCAGACATCAGTGAAATCATCTTCGGATTCACCCAATGATTGCCAGGCTAGGGTTCAGAGAAACCACCCTGCCCTCCCAAGAAACAAATGTCAATGGGATGGATATACTATTGATTGTATAGACTTATGTGTTAATGGATCAGATATCAGCAGACGGGGTTGCCCAGCGCATCTGCTGACCTCTCCAAAGACAGCCCGCAGGCCAACAATCTGCCGGGCTTCTGCTAGACTCGCCTCCTTGGCATAGACAGCCTGAGCCCTCTCGATGTCTCTGAGGACCAATTTCTCAATCTTGCCTAGGTCCTTTGCATCTATTGGCTTGTCTGTCAATGCAGCCAAGCAGTAGCTTTAGCCACAATTGTGCAGAAAAGAAGTGACATCGTACTCAAACTATCGTATGCTAATAGCTTGTAAGCTTGTATCTGTATTCATGGGTGTCCATTTAACACTTCTGACGACCACAAGCAAAGATAGATAGCACAACATATAGCAAATAGCACAGCTGCATTAACAAAAAAGGATGCTCTCAAGACTCACTGTAAGAGAAGTCAAAGCGTAGCCTGTCCTCTGCCACTAGAGAGCCCTTCTGATCGAGCCCTTCTCCTAGAATCAGCTTCAGATTCAATCCCACCCATGAGGTTAGTTGCGACAAAGAGGTCAACTTCAGCACTGTCACAAGCAACATGCCTCTGAAGCACAGCAGCTTATGGAGGCTATTAAGGATGAAAGTGAAGTACCTTAAGAGCAAGATTAAGCAGGTGTGTGCAGGTATGATTTGGAGCAACCTGCGATCTTCTATGATAATCAACCTGCCAAGCAGGAAGCCAGTCCATATTTGCATGGATAAGACGCATCCTATGCGTCACAAATTATTCAGATCAACAATTGTTGCACACAGAATTGCAGCATCATAAAATAAAAAGAAAAGACGAGATCTGTTTGCAAGGACATGAAGACGAGACAAGAAGTTATGGTAATGAAGCACCTGGCAATCTACAGTGTCGTCTATACTTATATAGTTGCCTGGTGACGCTAGGCTGCCAATGTGCAGCACGTATCCGCCGTAGCTTTGAATTGATTTCACCTCAAACGTCCCAGTCGAACCAACTAGGCAGCCAGTATCATACACCTGCATGGCACCCGTTGGCCTCAGAACCTTCAAAACACATATCAAGCTCAAACACTAGATGATGTTCTGTGTCATGGCTGCATCTGTATACTGCAGACCAGCACATACCTGCCCTCCAGATTCAGCATAAAAAGTGGACTTCTCCACAATGATGCCAACAGTCTCGTCAGGGCTATCAATGTGGTTGATGAAGCCTGCAGTACTGAAGATTGCTTTGACAGTGGTCCTCTCGTTCTACACGAAGGAAAGAATTGCAGCAAAAGGGCCTCGACAATAGTAAGGTTCTGGCTCAGCTTCTTGATGCTCTACTGACAGCCTTCATACCGCTTCTAGCCTTCCACCAGCTCAGCGACACTGCGCCAGGAATTCACATACTTTTTGACAAGAGAGTGCTCAAGAACATGACCAGCTCCTAAGGTACGTCTTAATAAGCTTACACATGAATAAGCAGTGCGGAACTGCACAAGTTCACAGACTCTCGGATGCACCTTGAAGTTTGCAGGCTTGAGAACATTTGGCTCGAGCACATACCTGATTCCAAACGTACTTGGCTGCATCATTGGTAGGAAGGACACCTTGCTTTTGTAGCTCTGCAGTTGCCTCTGCCTCCATAACCAAAGTCTCTGCTCCACCCTATCAGGTGATTGCAAATGCAGGAAGGGCCTAAGCGCTTTACACTTGTTCCATCAAGCTACCTAGAGCATTCATATCAGGAAGGCAAGAAGATGTAATTGCATGACATTTATCACGAGGAGATACAGTATACAAAATAATAGCACTGCACAATGAGCTCTTCTGCAATACTACCTTCTTGACATTCCGTGACACCTCTCGCGCCTCCTCCAATGCTTGCGCATACCCATCCATGTCGACACTGAGGCCCTTCTCTTCTGCCATGAGCTGCAAATTTAAGAAAGCAGCTGTAAGACATGAATGGCAATTCTTCCATGATCTGCAAGTGTGCTTGGATGTGCTTTGCAGCGGGTGCAGCAGTACCTGGGTCAGGTCCACTGGGAAGCCGAAAGTGTCCCACAATACGAAAGCATCCTGCGCACATGTTGCGGCATACTATTATTACCTCCATCTGTGGAGCATAAGAGCCTCAATTACACAATCTGAAATTGCTTTAATCATGGACAATTGCAGCTTGATAAGCTGCCCAGTCCTCACATCAGCACCAGCTCTGCAAGGAGTCAGCACTATAGAGACTTAACGTACATCACTAGCAGCTGGAAGGTCTGCTGAAGTTACCTGTCCACTGAGTTTCTTGTCTTTCACCTCTGCAGCCGCCTTCTCGAATCTTTGCAGGCCCTGAGAAGGGAAGCGACACACCTCTGCAATACAATCAGTGCCCGTCTAATTTTACAGCCTGAGACTTATCCAGTTGTACCATAGAGTGAATAGAGTGAAACCTATAGAATGAATTTGAGTTAATAACCTTGACAGCTTGAAACAAGAGACGGCAATGCCCCGACTGCTGCAGTACCTTTTGGAGGGTTCGTCCGAACGTGGACTCCTCTTCGGCAATGATCGCCTGTATCTTGGACTGCTTCTCGATCAGCTCCGGGAAGACTCCTCCCATGAGGTCAGCCACCACCGGTGCGAGCCTAGACTTGGTCACAAAGGAACGCTTCTGAATCGTTCAGGAGTGAGGGCCATGCCTCCATAGCTGTATCTCAACATCCACCTCGACCTGACATGTGTGATTGCGCGACTCCTCAGTGGGCATGTTCGGGGCCTAGCTCTCCACTTGGCAGAGTACCAGTTGTCTAACAGCTACGCTCCCCGCAAAGGATCAACCTAGTATTGGCGACTTTCAGCACTGTTATGTGCCACTGCCTTAGGCACACCAGTGACTCTAGTCCATCGCCATCACCACGACAGCCTCTCCATCATCTGTCCGCAGAATGCTGGACAAGTGAGGGTACTTGTCGTCACGAGAGGGCTCGGTAACCTACGTGCTGAAGAACCCTTCCTGAGCCTTGAGGACATCCCGCCCGTAGCGCACTGCTCGCCGAAGGATTCGCCTGAGAACGTAGTCGCGCCCATCATTCCCTACAAACATGAGGGGTCGCAGCTTGTCACATTGCCCACATCTTCCTAGCTCAAGCCTTGCAGACAGGGAGGGATACAGATACTGCTGTTGTAACCGACTGGGCACGACCATGTACCTGGCCGAGCACCATCAGCAATGGCAAAAGAGAGGGTACGAATGTGGTCAGCAACAACACGGTAGGCCATGTCAACATTGTCCGGATCCTCTGCGCCGAGTTTCCCAGAATAAGGCCTCGCTCCAGTCGCCTGCCACAGGCACGTTAAATCAGATGACAGCTTGCTGGCCTACAGAGAACCGCTCTATGATGTATCGAAGATTTGATTGTATGCAAATTAAGGCTTACAAATCACGTCTCCTCAAGGACGTGACATATTTGCTCCTCACCTTGCATGCAAGCTACCAATTCAGCAAAGGCACTCAACACCTACATGATGATGCTACTGTGGCTGCACGAGAGGACAGAAAAGCAGCATTCTTCATGGAAATTGTGGTGCCAAAGTGATTGCAACTGTCCAGCTGTTTGACAAGAAGACTGCCGTGCGATGGTCGTCCTCACCTTTTGAATAGCGTGAAAGATGGGCATAAATATATCCGAATCGTAGTTGCTCATCTTCCTCTGCAGGATGGAGGTGAGGCGCTCGAAGCCCATGCCAGTGTCCACATGCTTGGAGGGCAGCAGCTTCAGCGACCCGTCTGCTTCCCTGTTGAACTGGCGCACACAGGACCAACGGTGTCCTCAGCGCCGGCCCTGGGACCACAGGAGGACAATGAGGGGGGAGCATCCTCGCACTTTACAAGCGACGCGATTTGGCGTGTGAGTGACGACTCGCCTGGATGAACACGTTATTCCAGATCTCAATGCAGGTGGGGTCGTCATAGTTGACCAGCGCCGCAGCGTCGCGGCCGCCGAGCCTATCAAAGTGGATCTCCGTGCATGGGCCACACGGGCCTGTGTCCCCCATCTCCCAGAAGTTATCCTGGAGATAGAGGCGCCAAGCATGCAGCCTAAGAACAGGCACTACTTGTTGTGTCACATCAAAAGTCCTCAAGCCAAAGGGGAAGCAGGCTGCTCAAGAATTTCATTGAACTCATATCAACTAATACTATATTATTATGTATACATACATACATATATATATATATATATATATATATATATTGTGACGAGGGCAAATAATCTTGAAGGCTGAGACTAATCGTCGGCAGCAAAGGCTGGCTTGAAACGAGTCCGCAAGTACTGCAGGGAGCAACACGTTCGTGTGGACCTCATGCCTCACATTACTGAGGGCTATGCCATGGCACACGGCTGAGCAGGCACAGTGACCCCACCTTGCAGCCAAAGGGCAGGACGCGGCTCGCAGGCAGTAGCGTGAGCCAGATGTCCCGGGCCTCCAGGTCGGGCTCCAGGCCCAGCTTCTCGTCGCCCCCGAAATACGTGGCGTACAGCTGGCCCTCCGGCAGCTCGTACACCTGAGCAGCCGCCAGATGTGAGCAACACCCACGACTCGACTGTCAGAGCTGCTGCTACTGACCTTTCACTCAAGAGTCTTCACCTGCAGGCCAGTATTGATCAGCAGCTATAGGCTGGATGCATCTGGTGGCATCTGGAAAGAGGTGCGCACCTCGGTGAGGAGCTCCCAGGCCCAGGCGATGGCCTCTTTCTTGAAGTAGTCGCCGATGGACCAGTTGCCGAGCATCTCGAAGAAGGTGTGGTGGTACGTGTCCTTGCCGACGTCGTCCAGGTCGTTGTGCTTCCCGCCGGCGCGGATGCACTTCTGCGTGTCGCACGCGCGCCGCAGCACCGCCAGCCTGCTGCGCGGGTCCACGGTGCCCAGGAAGATGGACTTGAACTGGTTCATGCCTGACCACGAGAGCGATGGCAACAGCAGTGAGAGGCCCGAGAATTAGCTGCTATTGTACGAATAGAAGAAAATATCTTTGTTCTTGCGTAGTTGTGTACTTTTCCTTAGTAGTTTTGTATTACTTCTTTGTAGTTGTTCCTATAATTTGGTCTTTCTTACATCAATTTCATCAGACAGCAAAAAACGATCTGGCATTCAGCGACGAGCAACAACAGAGAGCTCAACGAGGCGGTGATTGAGCTGCAGCCGCCCGTCAAGCAGAGGCAAAGGCACGCCATTGAGCTTAGCCACAACATTTGCAGCTCCAAACGATAGCGGGACGGCGCACCGGCGTTGGTGAAGAGGAGGGTGGGGTCGTCGAGCGGCACGACGGGGCTGGACGGCAGGACGGCGTGGCCCTTGCCCTCGAAGAAGCGCAGAAAGGTGTCGCGGACGCGCGCCGCCGGCCACTCCGTCGCCTCCGCCGCCGCCGCCGCCGCCGCCGGCTCGCCGCTGCCGCCTGCNGGCAGCTGGCATGCGCCTCCTAAATGTTGTATATATGTACCCTACATACCTGATGAAGTGCGCCTTGGCCTCACTGAGCTATTGGAGACGCAACTATTGGAGACGCAACTTCATTCCAATTCAAAGTATCGGGCCGGATCCTGATTCGCTCGACACCATTTGTCTGTCATGCTGACAGCGCTTGCTTCGTATATCCAGTTGGAGCACGCAGTTGGATAGCTAGAGTGAAGTGAGGGTTTTCTGCAGTAAGGAAACATGCCTCGGCTGGACTTGAACGGCACAAAGCAGCAGAAGCAAGGGGGCTATGGGGACCGTCAAGCGCGGCGATGGATCAGCTGCGTCAGGAGCCATCAAAGTGACAGGAGGGCACATGGACTGTGAGAGAAAGACTTCTTCCAGTGAAGGGCGATGGCAGTGATCAGTTAGCCTAGGAAAAGGATTAGACAACGTTCGAAGGTGGACACTTAAGCGCTGAAGTAAAAGGGCAAGCCGGGGCGAGAGGAAGGGGTTCCTCCCCGCTTCACACTGGCGCCACTCTTGCCGACGTGGACACGGCTGGTTCCACGTGGAGCACCTCTTGCACGAGCGAAGGGCCAGCGTGGCCGGGGGCTGCCACGTGGCACGGGCAACTGTCTCTGGCCTCCCCGGGACCTGCTGCCTTCCATTGCTGCGCCGCGCTTGGCGGAGGCGGCGGCGGCGGCGGCGGCGGCGGCGGCGGCGACGCCGAGAGGCTGGCGGACGCCGACTTCTTCGACGCCTTTGGTGACGACTTCGACGATGACGACCTCGCCTAGGCCTGCTCGCCCGCCTGCCATGGCGGCCTCGGAGGACGGCGACCCCGCCGCCGCCGCCGCCGCCGCCGCCGCCGCCGCCGCCGCTCCGCAGTGGGCCGCCATCTTCTCCGGCGCAGAGTCTGCACGGCTGGGCCCCGGAGGGGTTGGCCAGGCATCGCCAGTGGCGGCGGACGACGAGGACGACGCCACAGACAGAGTTGGAAGTAGTGGGGACGACGACGACGACAACGACGACGACGACTACGACGACAACGACGACGACGACGACGACGAGGTCGTGGAGGAGATGGGCACAGCCGCCACTGCTGGCGCTGCCCACAACTCCGGCGGCAGCCAAGAGACTGGCAATGGGGACGGCGGCGACGGCGGCGGCGTGGAGTGGAGTCTGCGGACCATCTTCTCGGGTGCGGACCCGAGCCGCCTGGGGCCCCGCGCCCGGTCTGGCCTGCAGGGCGGGATGGCGCTGCCGCTGTTCGAGAGCGAGGAGCTCGGGTGGTGCTGTCTGTGTGGCTCGCGGCGGCGCTGGATGGAGTGCGGGCGCTGCGGCGGCGCCGGCGCCTACCCCACCAAGCCCGGCCTCGCAGGTGCAGCACCTCGCTAAGTGCCATTAGCACTAACCGTCCCTTGCTGATTGCCGCAATAATTCTGATCTGTGCCGTTGTCATGTATGTCATGCGGGGGCAGGGGTGTCGAGCAAGGTGGGCACGGCGCGATGCAAGTCGTGCTTCGGCCGCAAGGTGGTGCCGTGCCTCGTCTGCGGCCTCCCAGATCCTGACGCCTGGACGGCGTGGCAGGAGTATGCTAGGCGGTGGCCCTGCAGTGCTACTGGAGATTGATTGATTCCAATCCTGGAGATGCCTAGCCTGATTGCGCTCGTTGGGATCGGAGATTAATGCTTAACTTTCCAAACATTTGCCACAGCTCTGTTTGCTATGTAACAGTGCAATCATTTGCCAAGTAAGCTGTCAGACAGATTCTGTGTGCCTGGAGACACATGCCAACTGATGCGGAGTCTTGAGGAGGGCCATGCCGACACCATGGCAGCTGCCCCGATGCTGACTTTCGCAGAGCAACAAAGGGTTTCTGATGACCAGGATGCTAGAGTGCCTGTCACCTGGACAGATACGGGCCCAACACTGCAAATACAGGGGAAGGAGGTGTACTGATGGAACTTACTATCCATGTGCTACTCTTCAGCAGCAGCTGCACGACTGTGCCGGTGATACTGTCAAGACACTGCTGCAATTAAGACATTGCTGCAGTGCATGGGCGTTGCACATGTCAACAGACTCCAAGAGAGTAGAGTCAACGGATACCCAGCATGGTGCATACTGATGTTTTTAAGGAGTTATTAATACAAAATAAAGCCGAATAATTGCAAGGCAACAGGACACTTGCAAGCCAACAATCAACAAATTCTTCTTTCACAGGACACAAGATATTACAGCTTTGCTGACAACCATGTGACAGGTTGTCAACAAAGTTCACCTTGGCATCTAGTACAACGTGAAGGCATAAGAATGGAAGTGGCACTTAGATAGTTGAGCACAATATAGTGCACACGTATTTACTATTAACGTTGCCTCTAAGCAACATAGAGCTCAGCGTTGCTGTCCGTGAAGAGCTGCATGAACTCCTCACCATCGACAGTCTCCTTCTCCATGAGCAGGGTTGCAAGCTTGTGCAGAATGTCAATGTGCTTGCTCATGAGTGACTTGGCGCGGGTGTAAGCCGTGTCTACGAGCTCCCGCACCTCTTGATCAATCAGGTCAGATGTCTTCATGCTGTAATCATTGCCTTGAGACACCTGCAATCCACAGGCACAACTTCTCATCAGGATCTCTCTTGACAAGAGAGTAAGACATAGCATGGCAAGCGGTGGAGTGAACATAGACGGTCAGCAAGTACAACAAATTTCTGTATCACTGAACCTATGAGCAAAGTTAGCAGGACACTGATGAAAACTTCATAGTCAATACCTGCTGACCCAAGAAGGGGTTGCCGCCACCCCCGCCAAGAGCCACCTGGCCGACCTTGCTGCTAAAGCCCAGGCGCTCGACCATCTGGCGGGCTACTCTGGACACCTGCATGAAGTCATTGGAGGCACCTGTGGTGACCATCTCCTTGCCATAGATGAGCTCCTCAGCAATCCTGCCAGACACGCAATAACCACAACTCACTTTGAGTGGTCCAGCTTCTGTTTCACGGCTCCAGACAGCTATCAATGGGATACATTACAGTACTGGACTAGTGAGCAAGTGCGGAGGATAATTGTAGGGCGCATCAATTGTCTCACTGACAATACTTGGTCAAGAGACATTTGATAACCACGGTGATGCTGTGTACCTGCCGCCCAGTGCTACCGCCATCTGGTTCTCCAGGTAGCTCCGGCTGTAAAGGCCAGACTCAAGGCGCTCCTCACTCGGGGCAAAGAAGGTCAGGCCACCAGCACCTCCACGAGGAATGATGGAGATCTTGGCGACGGGGTCGTACTCGGGCATGAGAGCACCAACCAGGGCATGGCCAGCCTCTGCCAGTAGAATAGTAGCCTCGTCAGTGGGATTATCATAAGCAGACGGCAAATACTCTTACACAAATAGAAAATATTGTCAGAAAGCACATGCATGATGAACATACCCACAGCATCACTCCTACAGAAAGCCCAGCTTACCGTGGTATGCCACAAGCTTCTTCTTCTCTTCAGATACCACAGCATTTTTCTTCTCCGGACCAGCAATGATACGTTCAAGAGCATCAGCGATCTCGTCCTTGCTGATCTCCTTCAGATCCCTCCGAGCTGCTAGAATAGCAGCCTCATTCATGAGGTTCTGGAGGTCTGCGCCTGTGAAACCCGGCGTCCTCCTCGCAACCTTGTCAAAGTCCACATCTGCTGCCAGTGCCTTCCCCCTTGAATGCACCTGTACAATTAGTGTAAAACAGATGAGCACAAGTCAGCTACAATTCCAAACCAATAATAACTAATCAACATAAGATGTTCACAATCGGGAGCATTCACACTCCACTTAAGCTGTCAGCTGCTAAGCATGGCAGCATGCCTGGCTAAGGTAAAATCTTACCTGCAGGATGCGCACACGGCCGGCAACATCTGGCCTGTCCACTGTGACCTGGCGATCGAAACGACCAGGCCTCAGAAGAGCGGAATCAAGGACGTCTGGCCTGTTGGTGGCCGCAAGTACAATGACTCCGCTGTTTCCCTGCCATGGCCATGTCAAACATAAAAAGAGTCAGCTGCCATCTTCTGTCAATGGTGCATGTTGACATTCCTCCACATTGGCAGATTGGAGAGCGCACTGACAGTGCACTTCAGACAATCTATGTACCTGGAAGCCATCCATCTCCGTAAGCAGCTGATTAATGGTCTGCTCGCGCTCATCATTTCCTCCTCCCATGCCAGCTCCACGTTGCCTTCCAACGGCATCAATCTCGTCAATGAAGACGATGCAGGGAGCCTTTGACTTTGCCTACACCAACAAGCGCGATAACAATCTCAATAAGGCCATGCTACCAAGCAGCGAAGACAAGCAACTGCAAAGCCGTTGTGTAGGTCGTGAATACCGGCATCACAGACGACAATGGCGTCCAGAGGGTCACTGCTCAGCTTCAATGTGCATTAATATTAACTCATGCCGTGGTCTACTGTGCCGTGGTCTGTTGCTAAAGTCTGTCTAGGCACAAAATGCACAGCTGCTTGCATATCTACTACCACCTGCAGCCTCGCTGCTGCGGAGGAACCAGCATACCTTCTCAAACAAGTCACGGACACGAGAAGCACCCACTCCAACGAAAAGCTCCACAAACTCCGAAGCAGCACATGAGAAGAATGGAACGCCCGCCTCGCCTGCCACGGCTCTGGCCAGCAGCGTCTTGCCAGTACCAGGGGGCCCAACAAGCAAGCAGCCCTTGGGAATCTTTGCTCCCAGCTGAGTGTACTTGTCAGGGTTCTTCAGGAAATCAACAACCTCTTGCAGCTCCAGCTTTGCCTGATCCGCTCCAGCCACATCACCAAAAGTCACGCCAGTCTCTGCCAGCCCAACAATTTGTGTTAGTCTGATTGTCGCCGGCCTTGCAAGACTAATGGACCTACAATTTGTGTTTTTCTGATTGTTGCCGGCCTTGCAAGACTAATGGACCTGCATGTTCCTCTGCCAGCCAGCTTATCTGCTCTAGGAGGCTTGGTCTCTGCCAGCATCTTGTTGTAAGAAATGTATACGCATATACGCAAGAAAGTCCGCAAAGAATTATGTTCTCAGAAGGGCTTGCTCGTGTTGTGCAGAGCTATGTGGAGCTTGCTCACCAGGAGTTTCCTGGAACTTGGACTTGCTCCGGCCAAAGTCCATAGGGCCACCAAGCCCGCCAGGGCCCCCCTGGCCTCCCTGGGCACGCCTGAAGAGGAAGAAAAGGCCTCCAAAGGCAAGGAGGGGAAAGAGAAGGTTGCCGAGGATGTTGATGTAACTGTTGGAAGCATCGCCCTCGGAGACTGAGATGTCCACGCCGTTCATGGCCAAGATGTCCACCAAGTCAGGGTCGCTGGGAATGGTCACACTGGCACGGCGACCGTCCACAGCAGTCAACTGCAATTTGAGCACAATGCCACAATGTCATTACCAGAGCTTCTCTTGGCGTAGCTTATTCAGCAACAGAGGACGCAGTAGTGCAGTGCCTCACCTAAGGTAGTCTCATGATAACTCTTCAGGACACATGTACCAAGGAGCTTACAATCGCAGACTATTTTGGTTGTCGTAAAGGCAGGCAACTTTGGCAAGGACTAATGCACCAACGTCAAAAAGAAAGCCACTAGATGGTAATCGCAAGCGCAAAGCTCAAAGCTCCTAAACTAACCACAGGTTGCCATGTCATAGGAAATGACTTGCACCCCACTGTCAGTATATGATAGGTGTCGGAGCCCGACTGGAGACAATGCGAAATGACATCGAGCTGCACCTATCTGATTTGCACACCTGCAAAGCTGACCCATCCTTGCTGAACCGCACGCGCTCCACGCGGCCAGCCTTGACCGCGTTGATGAACTCGCTGTAGCGCCACTGGTTGCCATCAGGCAGGTCCAGCTTCTTGGACGCCTCCACTGGTGGCGCAGCGAGCGCAGACCCGGCAAACGAGGGCAGTGCGTTCTGCTTGGCAGCCACCTGGACCTGCTCTGAAGGCTGGGGCGGCGGCGGCATGTCCGCAGCAAAGGCCTTGTCCGTGCCAGTGAGGGCCACGACAAGGGACGCGAGGGCAGCCGCCGGCAGCTTCTGCGTCAGCTGCCGCGCGGCGTCGTCGGCCGCGGCGCGGGCGCAGGTCGCGTGGCGCGTCTTGGCGGCGGCCAGCTCCACGGAGACGGCCAGCGCCAAGCCCTCCCCGAGCAGCGAGGAGCGGGGCAGGTCGCGGCGGCGCGCCGAGAGGCAGGCCTTGCGCACGGAGCGGTCCACGGAGCGGCGCACGTTGCGCGAGGCCAGCGGCGCCGACGGCGCCAAAAAAAAAAAAAAAAAAAAAAAAAAAAAAAAAAAAAAAAAAAAAAAAAAAAAAAAAAAAAAAAAAAAAAAAAAAAAAAAAAAAAAAAAAAAAAAAAAAAAAAAAAAAAAAAAAAAAAAAAA
>WELB01000124.1:229429-240836 GCA_009602725.1 Spirogloea muscicola
GCCGCCGCGGCGGGCCGGCGGCCACGGCGACGAGCCCGCTGCGGCCGCCGGACCGGCCGCTTCTTCACATACGGCACGCTCCGGCGGCAGCTTTCCAGCCGCCGCCGCCGCCGCCGCCGCCGCCGAAGGATAACTCCGGCTGACCTCGGAGACGGACCGGTGGCTGGGCCTCGGTCGCGGGTAGGTCATGGAGCGGCTTCATGACCCGCAGTCAGCCCCCTCGGCCTCATTCTGCGCACCGGCTTCTGCCTGACGAGTACGTTGACCTCGATCTGACCACTCTTCTGGGCTGGCCTCTCACAGCCACCAGTCATTCAGGAATCGCGGCCTTTGATCTGGCCTCCGTATCCTGTCGTGCGCACTGCGCGCCTCTCACAGCCGCAGCCCTACATTGGCTACTTGCTTTTCTATCTCTCTTGTTGGAGCTTGCTCGCATGCCCATGTGCAAGTGTTGCAGGCTGGCCCTCGTCAGCCACCGCCCTCTTTGTGGGGTGGTGCTGCGGCACCCCAGGTATGTGGCTCTGTCAAGAACACCTGTATGCATCTGGCTGGCTTTCACAGCCGCTCTTTTCATATCAGCAGCCGCATTCCTTGTATCTGCCAAATACGTTTGGCTCACTCGTGGGTATCATACTCCACCTCTTCAGTTGTGGGTCTCATTTTGTTACCTAACCCCTCTTGGAGTTCTCTTCGTTGTTCTTAGACTGTGCTGGCTTGCTTTTGCCTCCTTTTTTCTCATGCGCACCCCGAAAGCGTTCTCTCTGGATGACCACTTTCTTCCTGGCCCCGATATTGGTGTATGCAGTCCACCATCTCGAGTCTGTCGGTCCTCGTGGCGCATCAAAAAACACCTCGCCGGCTCCCCTTTCACCATACCTTCGCACTTCAGCTAGGTCTCACACAAATGAAGCGCTTTGCTGGGGTGGCTGTGAGGATCGTGAGCTCTTCCAAAAGGGCCGGGGGCTGTGAATGGCCAGCCCAGAAAGGGGCCAATTCACTGACATGGACAGATGCCAACAGAAGATCACAGCTGCGGTTTGCAGACTTGCAAGCGCCTCTTCCCTCCCCACTTGCAGCACCGATCTTCTCCCATTGGTGCATGCTCGCGAAGGCATGCACCTAGCACGAGAGAGAAGCTCTTGCTGAACTCAAAGAGAAGCTGTGAAGGCCAGGCAAGTGTGTACAAGGATGGGTGACGTTGTGGAGCTTCTACAATACTCAAAGATTGTAGGGATGGAATAGCTGCACTGAGGAAGTACAGGCAAATACAAAAATCAAAGAATACTCGACACACCCTCTTAATCACTTGGAGGACAGGAGTTTGCGCCCTCCAGCAGATAGGATCAATGAGCAGCTTCTAAGCCTCTGTGCGCCCTGTGCCTGAGCACAGCTCTGTACGATCCAAGCGTTTGAGAATTGTTAGCTTGTGTCTGTGCATATGCTTGCTTGTCTGATGAGCAACCTGTCCTAGGCTGTGCAACTTACAACAGCAGTCTCCCTGTGCCTGCGAATTTGAACCTTGTCAATGCTCCAGAACAATCACAATGTGCAAGAGCATGCAAACAGAAAGTCTTGCTAGCACGAAATGAGTTCTGCTTTTGAGTGCATTCCAGCTTCCTCACCCTTGCTTCACGCGGGAACGTAGCCCACAGTGTTCTTCTTGGCCTCTGAGGCTGGAGCCACCATAGCGCGACCACCGAGGTCGCAGGAAGTGATGCCCTTTGTTAGAGGGCCCTTGTCGTAAACGAAGCTTTTAAGATTCGTCTCTTGCTCCTTCTGCTTGAAGAAGTTCTTGGACTGCAGATCTTGCACAGTACAGTGGAATGTCTAAGTCCATGAACGTATGGCTGTTGTCAGGCCAGCACCACGAGCCCAACGAAGCACTAGATCCATGTCATGCTGCCCAATTTCAAGTGAGGAGGAAGACTCTTGGCTGCGGATGGCAACAGCTCACCGCATTTTTCAAGTCCTGAGCATTCCCTGCCTGCACGCCAGTGCGGGTGTTGCCCAAGTCATAATTTGCTCCTCCTGCCTTCTTCAGAAGGGTGTCAAGCTCCTGCTCCAGACCTTGCAATGCCTCTCTATCATAGATTTGCTTCTCAATATGGTAACCCTGCACAGGTCTCAAAAGTAGTGCCTCATGAAGCTTGATGTGGACAATGGCTGTGACGTGATCAGACTCATTTGGAAGCTGCAATGAAAGTTTCAGACTCTCACGTTATAGGGCCACAGGATGTAAGAGCGAACAGGTCTATAAGCTGGCATTGCTGAGCAGCCCCCCAGTCTCTGTCAGGCCTCCAGTCTCCTGGTGCTCTAGGTACATCGATGCAAGCATTCCCACCTTGAAGAGTTCTGCACACTGTCGCTTGTGCATTGTCACTTTGCCCTTCTTCAATGCTGGTGCCGTCTCACCCACCCATGTGATAAAGACGAACTTCACCCTCTTGGAGTCGCCACCATCGTCTGTCTTGTTTAGTCTCAGGAAGCCATAAAGAACAATCGCGTCATCAACCTGCCATGCGCAACTGGGCACATTATCAGCTCCATGAGCTTGACAACTACAATCAAGACAGCCCCAGCATCAAGAGGATGTGCAGAATGGAATTGAGGACACTTGGCTATCTGCACAGAGGTCAAAGGGAGACAGTTTCTTGAGCAAGACCCAGTCTGCATGTGCATTCTCTGCAACAGCGCTTCCATACTCGACTGCCCTGTCCAATCACAGACAACGTCGCTAGCAGCATGCAAGCCTTCTTCTGCATGCTAACCCAGCAGCCAAGGCGCCTGAGAAGTGTGAACCCAAGTCCATCCCAAAGCATACGCTCCTGGTTGTGTGATTACAGATCGCGCTTCCCAATCTGAGCCGGCCGCCGTTATGCACTGCCGGACGAGGGCTCAAATGCTCGGCCAGAGGAAGCAAATGCTGGGAGGTCTTAGTGGACAGGCTGCTGCAATGTGATCGCTCGCGACGTAACAGCAGCGACTGTCCTCGAAGGCGTCCGTATGGTAGTCACATTGACCATTCCGAGAGTGACGAGATCCGGGCTGTGACCATGCCGCCTCCAGCGGCAGCAACAAGGATCTGGCGACCAGGGGGGGGGGTGGCCCCCACGCCAGAGTTGGCCAGTGAGACCTCACCGTGGCGAGCATCTCGGCGAGGCCGCCGGTGCCGGTACCGGCGGGCACGAGCTTTTGGCCCTGGTAGCCAAGCCAGCACCAGTCCTGCGGCGCGTCGTCGGCGAAGACCGCCCGGTACGCCTCCTCGCAGCCGGCGCCGAACGCCATGGCCCGGCCTCGCCGCCGCCGCCGCCGCCGCCGCCGCCGGCAGGGCTCCGAGAGCGAGCGCGGCTTGCCGAATGCGGGGCGTATCTCGCGGCGCGCGGCGCGGCGGGCGAGGCCGGCGCTGGCGACGGCGGGGGTGTGGGGGTGAGAGGAAGGCGGCTGAAAGAGAAGGGAGGCCGTGACGGGACTCCACGTCCAAACCATCGTTTCGCATATGGGGACGCCAACCGGGCCCCACGTTGAGACGAGACGGAGCGGGGTGGGTGGGAGCGGGCCAGTGGTGCGGGGTCCCTGGTCGGCGGGCCTGCAAGTCCCAACCGCCGCCAGATCTAGCGGCGCATGTAGCGGCAGCTGCCTCCCGCCCCCCACGCCGCCGCTAAATTTGCTCCGCTGGTATAGTCATGAACACCGTCTGTATGCACCAGGCTGGCTTACACAGCCGCTCCTTCGGTGTCGGCAGCCGCAGTCGTCGTCCCCGCCGCCGCCGCCGCCGCCGCCGCCGCCGCCGCCGATCGCGGGCACCCGATCGGCCTTGCATGCGCGCGAGGTCCGCGCCCTGTGCCCGCTGGCGCCTCACTCGGCGGTCCAGCGGCTCCTCATCCAGAGTGCAGCCGCGGAGCTGTGATCGCTGCCTTTCGAGGCTCACTGTCGTCACATACTGGTTGCCCTTGACCTCGCACGGCATGGCGAAGAGGCTCTCCTCGTGAGGTATCGGAGATCTATCTACAGATATGCAGCAGCCACTGCGATCGTCGCGCAATTCCGTGACAGTCGAGGGAGTTCGGGCAGTCGCTCTTGCTGCATGCCACTGTCTCTCTCCTTGGGCTTTCTTGCAGGTGATTGCCATTCGTGACAGTCGTCGTTGACTCTCAGTACGATCTCTACTCCTGCAGGCAAGTGTGGTGGACTGCTGCCTGTACTGTGACGCCCAGGTATGTCATTTAAGTGGTAGTCTTACAGCAATGCTCCAATTTGCAATGGAGATGTCCATTGCAGTTGGGCTCAAGTCTGTTAGCACTTAAACAACATGGACAGTCCCCACCACTGCAATCAATGATCAGGATCCCAACCTCTCACAATGTACAGGGAGCTTCAAGCCAATTGCCAGGGCGAGGAGATAGCTGCATATTGTCCTTTTTAGGCTCACACAGCCCTGACTACGGGGTACAGCTTTCTCATGTTCTGTATGACCTTATCCAACCCATATCTCTGCACTATGATGCGTTGCTATGCACAGGCAGGCATCAGAAGCTGTGGTGCAGCAGGAAAGGCTTGGATAGGCTTGGATAGTTTTGGAAAGGTATCTGGATCTGCATACACCTGGTACGATGTGCAGACAGCCTCTAGCTAGCCAGTAGATAGGCTAAGATATGTATGGCCTGCGAACTTCTCAGGTTATCGTCTGAAGGGAATGACCAGGCAGCTTCATGCGCTGGTTGGCTAAGGCCTTGTACAGTGCCACATTATTGGCGAGGCCCAGGCAAGATGACAGTCTTGCACGATGACGGTGATGGGGAGCTGCCCACCATACGCATGGCAGCTCATGAGGAGTTTCGCATTGTGAAGGTGAGACATGTGAAGAAGGAAATCTCGCATCACATAGACATCAATATCATACATGACACAAAGTGCAGAACATCACATAGCTGCATCCTGAAGAGGAACTTATTGTGACCCCAGGAGGACGTCCTCCACACACGCTACCTCAGTGTCTTCAACCGAGTGGTCGAGGTGTGTGCTAGCACGATTGCCACTTTTAGCCTCTGTGATCAGATGTCTGCCAATCCATGACTATTTGCCCTTAAGGTAACCGCTTGCTCGAAGTCCAGCTAAGAGACTGTTCTTTGTCCTGCTACAGTTTTCAAATCATCACTTAAGTGAAGGAATGCATGGGAAGCACATGGTGGAGTATGATGTAGTTGCTTCAAGGACTAGAGCAAATCACTTCTGCGCTGTTCTGCCTTACCATACTGCCACCAAGTCCTTCACAATATTGCAAGAGTATTCTCAGGTGCGCAATGTGATCAGTTGCAACTAGATCAGCTGGTTGCAGCTATATGCATTCAGATCATCAAGCACATCAACTTACTGCACACTGCTAGAAATAGGAGGAAGCCCATCAAGCTTCAAGTCGCATACATGATAACAAGAGCCAGTATACTAAAGGATCCCATGTCTTGCCACTGTCGTCGGTCTGCAAACCTTATGGGTACATGCTTATCTGAAGATTCGATTTGACCTTGCCTTGCATAGTCATCCACTGCAGGGTGCCAATGCTATGGTCTATGGAGTACCTTGTGGTGGCCTATCATCTAAGCATGGGTCTCTGGAAGACTGTGTGCGGCAGGAGCTGTCAGAAGAGGTTGCTGCCCCTAAGAACCAGCATTGCTGCATGTTAGCATGATGACAAAGTCATTAGTGTACTGTTGTGAAGGCAAGGCGACTTGTAACCTTGACATGGACTGTTTTGGGCAGGTTTTCCTCCGAGGTGGCAGATTATTGCAGCTCATACCGGATAGTCATCCTGGATTGTTGGAGGTAAATAGAAGAGGGTCTCACGCGAATGTAGTACATGCATGACTATGCTCAATCATTACAATCGTTCTCCTGAGCAAGCAAACCACTAACCGCATAGTGTAACGTGTAGTGCACGGGTTTAACATACGCATGTTAAACAACATCATTATTGTACTAACTGCACCTTGTTGCAGGTCAAATGGTGTAAAAACCGATTTACTCCCTTCCTCGTCATAGACCCTGAGGTAAGAATTTCCACAACGATGATGGGCTCAGACCACCAGCCACTGCTCCTCAGCAGTGCATAGGATATTCAAGCAATTTCAGTCATTTCAGATTTTCCTGTAGTTGTTCCAGCCATTTCCTGTGATCCTCACCTGTGATGCAAGATGTGCAGGTGGACCCAAGTCCCCGTCCCAGGGATGCAGAGGAGATAATTAAGGTTGTCTCTGTTGATGAGCATGAGTTGCGCAGTCTCATGTACTCTGGTGACATGATGCTACCAGCCATAGTAACTTGTGTCATGTCCTTGGAAAAGCTCCAGAAGCATGGCCTGCTGTAGATTCTTTGCTCTTGGCACATAATTAATGAGCAAGTGTGCTGTGCGGCATCACATTGTTGTTGCGTGTATTGATGACGTGAGCTAGATGTCAACAGCTTGTATTAATTGCGATTCCAAATGTCAATTTCAAGCTTTAGCAAGCTGCTCCTGTATATGATCTGGCATCCATGACTAATTCGCCAGGCCTTTAGCTTCTCTCTGGTCAAGAGCCCATGTTACATTACACCACAACAACAATGACAAAAGGATGGCACAGGGCTGCAACTTCTTCTCAACACAGTGCATTTTGTTTGCATGCTGCTGCCGAGGCTGTACTAAGCAGAAGATGTCGTAATACGCCATGCATTTCGCCTGTGCACCCTCATCACAAGATGGTCTACTTGCGCCAGCAAATGAGTGTAATTGTTTCATTCATTCGACCATTGCTATACCTTGTCCATGGCACCCTTGAGCAATGCTTCAAGAGAACAGTAGATTTGTTGTTCCAATTTGATCACGTGGACTTCTGAGCCATCATCGCAACTCAATGTTCCAACTTAAAGTTGTGGAAGTAATTGATAGACTTAACACTTGGCTTTGCTTGAACATCACTATGACGTGTCCGCTACTTGGCCTTGCTTGCCAGCTTGCTGCCTACAGCAGTGTCTGGGTTGGCCGCGCCATCGCCTTGTATCTTACCCTGGACTCCACGCTTCCTCTTCAGGTCGGTCATCATCTTGTTGACATACATTATATAGCCACCCACATTGAACTTGCGCGCACATCCATTACGATTCATGTAGCGGATTTTGCCAAACACGGGGCGCTCCCCCCAGCCCTGCCCAGGATGCTGATGCAGGTATTAGCTCCAAAACGTTTACTGACAAGTTATGGCCACTTGCATGCCGAGAACTCTCAGGGACCTCTTGGAAGCACCTTAACATTTCTTTGTTTGTTAAGACTTGCACCATTCTAATCTGCAAAACATGAGAACTTGCACCAAGCACAGCTGGACAACAATGTACTACAGGGATGACACTGAACCAGACCCGGTCGTGGATAGCAGCGAGGGACCACATGCAGCCCGTGTAGCCATTGGGGTCCCTCCCATCCAACTCATACTGCATGTGGAGGATGGAGTGCAAGGGGACGGGCAATGGGCAGTGTGAGGAGGTCACTGAATTCCAGACCTGGTCATGGACGCCAGCTATTGACCACATGCACCCAACGTACCCATTGGGATCTCGGCCGTCCACCTCGTACTGGAGCATCCCACATGCAGGTTGCAGTTGAGCAGAAGCATGCACAGAGGCAAGATGCTGCCAGATTCTAGCAGAGACCCCTCCCTGACAGCTCAAGGCATAAAGAAAGGCATACAGAGCTGATCCAAGATGGCCATGAACATGTGTGTGCAAAATATAGAAGCATGATATACAGCTCATTGTGACTGGCACCTTGTCATTCAGGTAGATAGCACTTGCAATTGCTTCTTCTGGGCTCGCTGTCCACTCAAGGATTTTCTTTGCCCAGTACATTCTGTCATAAGCAGATGCTGTGTGTAAACTTCATAATGCTTTCTTGCATGGTGAAGCAGGTAAGGTCTGTGGAGATACCTGAACCATCTAACAAGCTAGGAGCTAGAAAGATCACACGGATGCTACAAGTACCTCAGCGGAAATGGTATAGGACAAAGACCAATACTGCAAAGATGAATTTGGAATCGGAGGCCCAGAGGAGCAGTCGACTCACCTCATGAAGCCGTGCATCTTCCCATAGTGCACCATTTCTAACTGGGCTGCATTCCAGAGCTGTGAAAGTCAAGAAACATTGTGATTGAGGGAGAGAGTCCAGCCAATCAGAATGTGGAGAGTGCAGATATGTGTATCTAAGTCTGTTAAGGATATGGAGTTGACGGAGCTCCACTATAGCTGGAGGAAAATCAAGTAAAGGAACACTTATGATGCACCAATATCTTGTAAAAACAGTCGAATCACCAGGAACTGTCATAGCCGAGTCAACGCACTCACATCGTCATACGTTTTGGCTTGCTCCAGCTGCTCTCTCCTGCGCGCAAGCACATAGGCGACCAATGCTGTTAATCCCATTGCAGGAGGCATCCAACTGAGACAACTGCAGCCGCCAAGCAGGGCAAATTGCACAGGAGGATGCCAAGCTCACGTGTACAGAAACTCTCGTTTGTCCTGGGCGTGCTTGGCAAGAGTGGCCTGGGCCCACTCCCAGGCGCCGCCAAGGTTGTCATACTCTGGCTGGTAGTAGCAGTAATTGTCTGCGAGTTCCCGTCGCACCACCAGCTCCTCTAGGAAGGAGTCTGCTGGCTGTGCTCCAAGAGTACTGTGTAAGCCCTCAGCGCAGATCCTTTACGACTGTCAGACAGAAGTTAATGGCCAATGTTGAGATCAGTCTCTGAGACTGGAACACCCAGCATTCACCTTAGGGAACTGCTTGCGGACAGCCTTGGCCTCCAGGGCACAGCGTTGCGCTGCGATATGGCCGTAATGTAACCAGGCGGACAGGCCGGAGGTCCCCAGCGGCTTCCCGGGATCATTGCGGTCCTGGTCGTACTTCGCCATGCGTGTCCTGAGGAAGGTCTTGAGGCCCTCCGATGCCGCCTGTGCCCCCGGCTTGATCCAGTCCACCTCGGGGACAGCGGCCCCCACCCTGGCAATACATGACTGACAAGGCTTAAATTTGTGAAAGTGGAGCAGCAACTTTCAGCACTCTTGGCAACGTTGACAGACACAGAGCAGAGAGCCAGAGGTCAAGCGTGACTAATGTGAGTGATGGGACTGAGCAGTGCATCATGTCGTCCTCGCAAGCTCAGTCTGCAAGCATCGAAGATAAGACACAGCTTGCCTGTGCCGAGCTCTGTCACAAATATTATCTGCACAAAGCGAGCACTCAATAGGCTCGTACTTAGTGACTTCTTCAATGAGATTGTCCCAATCGATTGGGTCTGGTGCCGTGCTGCTCCATGGGTGCTCCAGCTTCGGCATTGGGCAGTACTCGCAGAGGTACTCGTTCAGGTGGCGGTGGATCTTGGTGCGGATTGTGCGCGCTGCATACTCCAACTGCAGCAGCCGCAAATATAGACGGCAGCTGCTTTGTCAAAGTGTTGAGAGAGGACAAGAACTCACTCGAATTGCTACAAATACGTAAACAATGTGGCACATTCTACTTCAGTTGTACATGCAGCACTTGAGGGACTTGCCCAATTGTTCCCATCACTGTTTGAAGCAGTAAAGCTCGTTGTGTGTACTTGACACATTTCAAGACTATGCTGGCAGCAGCAGTCGACCTTGTCCGAAGCCACCCAGCATGGCACCACATTGTGGGCGTCGACCTCATGTACAGCAACATGGTCTGGTACCGAAGCACAGATTCCATCGCGCCACTGCCGCCCAATGCGCAGCGGCGAGAAGTCCATGACCAGCAGGGATCCTCCGCTCCTCTGTAGAAAGGCGGGGACCGTCTCCTCTGCTTTCCCCTGGATCTCGACACAGCTCGAATTGGTGATGAGACCTGTCATGCTACAACCTTTTACACCGAGTTGCGCAACGTGGAAGGCTAGCATGCAGCCCTACGTGTCCTGTGTTTATGTGAGAGAAAGCACACACCTTTATGAATGTACACTGCTTAAAAATGCTCTTTCTGAAACATAGTTCACTGACGATAGACAGACCCCATTGCTGATGTCCGCATAGTGGAAAGCGAGCAGGGGAAGGAGGGGGGATGGTGCACCTGGAAGAGGAAGAAAGGGATGCCCATGTCAGCAAGGGCGGCCTGCATCTCGCGCAGGCCGCGCAGCATGAAGCCGAAGTGGCGCGCCTGGGCGTTCAGGAAGCTGGCAACGAGGTTGAAGACCACCGCCAGCGCCACGCCGCGGGCTTTGGCCTGGCACGACATGGCATCGAATCTGTCCCGAATGTCAGTCGCAGAAATTAGCGGCTGGTAGGACGGACTATCCACACAAAACACACAGCTGTTACTTTAACTCCTGCCATTCCACCACAAAATCTACACTGCTACGTCAAGCTGCCACAGTCTGCAGCTGTGGGCTGTCGCCCTTGTCTTCGCTTCAACAGCTCCATCAAGCGAGCTATCTCCACCAAGGGAGCATGTAATGCTTGCCTTATCGGCAATTATTGTCTAAAATACCCATTTTGCTGCGAGCGCAAGGTCAAAGGTTGCAGGCTGCTCGTGGCCCCAGGAACATGGAAAGGCTAAGAAAGGCGTGCCCTGCTCGATACCTGCTCCGCAGCATAGAGCAGAGCCCAGTTGTCGACGGCGCGCTGGTCGCGCGACACCCAGTACACGACGGGGCCGTCGCCGGGGTGCCCGGGCTTCAGGATGCGCACGCGGCCCTTGTTGACGCCGGCAGGGACCTTGGCCCTGCCCGCAGAAACCGCGTCCTCGACCGCAGCGCTCTCTGCGGCTGCCTCCTCAGCTTTGGCAGCTGCTGCCGTCGCCGCCACTGCAGTCCCCTTCTTCTTGGCCCTGGCGACCGAGCCATTGGCACTGCGGACACAGCGCGGGCGAGCGCAGTCGCAAGATCAGGCGCCCGCCGGCGCTGCGCTTCATCGAGCTTCTTGCCTTGTTACTGGACATAAATTTCAATCAGTCTAACCGAGTTTCCTAATGAAGCGGGAGCATCGCTGGGAGGCGCGGAGGAGTCGCTCGCGTCGAGCTTAAACGAGGCCGCTGGCGCACCTGCGCTGGTTGGCGCCGCCCTTGCGCTTGGCGCTGTCGGCGCCCAGGGAAGCTCCTTGCGCGAGGGGCTCGCCAGCCGCAGGGCCCGGCGCCGCTTCGGGAGCGCCCGCCGCGGCGGCGGCGACGGCCTTGGGCGGCGACGCAACGACGCCAAAGGCGTGCAACGACGGCTGCTGCGAGCCGGCTGCCGCACTGCGCAGGCCCGCGCGCCTCATCGCAGCTACGCCGAGGCTCCTCCGGCCGGATGCTCCATTGCCGCCGCCGCCGCCGCCGCCGCCGCCGCCGCCTCTGGCGGCCGAATGGCGTTCGAGCAGCGGCGGCGGGCGCAGCGGCAGCGCC
>WELB01000124.1:242154-263165 GCA_009602725.1 Spirogloea muscicola
CCGCCGCATCCCGCGCGCCGTCCTCCGCGCCGCGGCCTGCGGGCCAGCCGTCGGCTGCGGCGGCTCGTTGACGCCGCCGCCGGGGGAGTGCGCAGGCATATTTGCGTCGCTGGCGGCGCTCATGTTCAACTGCGTGCGCCGGGAGGAGCTGCAGGACTTCTCGCCCTACGACGACGGCTCCGGCTGCAGGTCCCTCCGCCGCCGCCGCCGCCGCCCCCGCCGCCGCCGCCGATGGAGTCTTACGCCGCGCACCCATTGCCGCTGCCACCGAGCCCGTCGAGCTCATCATTGGGCCTGACTAGAGCTGCGCCACAATGGCTGCCCTGCTCACGACCGCCGCCTGCGCTGCGCCTCCCAGGTCGCGCACCTGGCTCTTCCTCGCGTACGTCATCTCCTTCGTCTCCCTCGCCGGCGCTGCGGGCATGCTCATTCAGGACTCTGTCGTCGTTGGCGGCTCAGCCTGGCCGGGCGTCGCCGGCGTCTTTCAGGCGGGCCTCGTTCTGGCCAGGTGAGTGCAGGCATCAGCTGCTGCTCTGACGGGCTCGAGCTCGGCTCACTGCATGCTGCGCTTCCTGGCGGCCTGATCCTGGTCCTTGACTTGTTGCTGCTGCTTGCACCTGTGCAGCGGCCTTGCATTTTGGACGTCCAGAACAGCACCAGACCTGTGATGTAGGCAATGACGGACCACCCTGTGCCCAGAGACTCTGCCAGCTTGAACAAGTTAGTGTCATGTCTGATACCAGTTGGTCCAGGCCATTCTAAGCTTAACTCCAACATCAATATCTCATGTACATGAAGGGATGTCTTCAATTCAAAGGTAAACGTAATGATAACAGGCTGATTGCAGCATGGTGTGCTCAGCCCTCGTGCAAGGGTGACACAAGCTTGGAGACTGCTTTGCATGCCTGCCTAGGCCTCAGAGGCCGTGGTGCTGCTAGTCCTGAATGTGCAAGCACTGGTGTAGCAGCATCAGGTGCAGCTGGTGCTGTTATAGCTCGCTCTTGTCGCTGAGCGATTCCCCTTTGGCAGAGTCTTCAGGCTTGTCCCAAAAAGCTGGGAAGGTGTAGATGGCTTCAGCACGGGCCGTGTCCCACGCCGGATGCACGTAGACCTTCACAGGTGGCTGCGAGAAGGCCACAATGGACTGCATGTCCGTCGTGCCAGTGTTGGCGAGCTGATGAATGGCATCCGATGGCACGACAATCGTGCTGTTGCTAGCAAATTCGTGCGTCTGCACCTTGCCTGTCAAGCATGGCAAAGGGCAATCACAGCGTCTACTAATGCAACTTATTGAGATAAGGATGCCCAAGGGCTGACCGGTTTCTTCAGCACAGCTCTTCAGCACTTGGCGCAACGGCAAACCAAGCTGTTCGTTATGCAACGAACATAGGGCCCCAAAGACCAGCACGGTCAATGCACCACTGCAAAAGCGGGCGCCTTACCTGACGCCTCGTCCAGGACGGACGCCCGCCCAGAGCCGGTGAGGACCACGATCACCTGCATGCATGGACAGCAATCAGGTGCGCACCTCAAGTACGGCAAGCGGCGGTTGAGTTGCGAAGCTGTCCCATGGATGCTCCTCCTAGACCAGGGGCGGCTGAAGTCGCAAATTGTGCGCACCACCTCCTGACTATGGCGGTGGATGGGCGTGACACTGCCGGGCGCCGTGGTCAAGAGCCACACCTCGACCTCGCGCATACCGTGGGCCACCGCCCCCGCCAGCATCACATGCGACCAGCCCGGCCGGCCGTAGCTATCTGCAGCCGAGGATGCGAATGGCGTGGCGGCTCAAGCGGTACGGGAGGTCGTGAGCAGACCCTGCCGTCGCCAAGCCAGAAGCGGCGGTGGCTGCAGGCCGAAGGCAGTGTACCTGCAACCAGGCTCGGGATGGACCGCACCACGGGCACCTGGCCGGAGCACACGGGCAGCTGCCCGGGCGCCGCGGCGGCGGCGGCGGCGGCGACATTGCCCGCGCCGCAGGCCGCGAGGGCCGCCAGCAGCACGGCGAGAGCGCCGACCATGACCGCCTCTCCGGCTCCTCCGCAGAAGACCGGAACCGGCTGATATTAAGTAAGAGGCCAGCTGAACGCATACAGGTGTATATGACGGAGCCACCCGGCTAGGCAGACAGTAGTACTTCTTAGCACTTCCGTGTCAGCAGTAGGAAGTCAGATGAGCAAAAACAGAGAATGCTGATCTCAAAAGAGCGGCTGCGAAAGCCAGCCGGATGCATACAGGGGTTCATGACGGAGCCACAGGCTAGGCAGACAGGGCGCTCTTAGTACCCCCGTGTCAGCAGTAGGAAGAAGATGAGCTGAGGGGAGGGAGAGCAACCCCGCTGCGCAAGCCAGAGGCTGCTGCAAGGGCGCGACCGGCGCGGCGGTGCAAAGCAAGCGCTTGGGACCGCTGTAGGGACATAGATAAACGCATGCGGTAGCGGGACACAGGACCCAGAAGGCACCGAGCCACCGGGAAGGGCTGCACCTTGTTCCCGTACACGGGGCCTACGGCAGTCGCTGGCTGGATCTCCTGCAGCGGCTTGCCCGGCAGGCCATTGATCGGCGGATCAGCCAGGGGCGGTGCCGGGCTTCAAATGCTCGCTCAGGTCTTTCGCATACGGCTCTCAGTCTCTCTCCAGCACTCACTGGCTCACGCGGTCCACACGCGTGCCGGCCGCGCTATGGCTGCTGCCTCAAGGTCTCGCCTGCAGCCCTTAGCCAGCTCATTACCCAGTTAACAGGTCATTTGTAAGGCTTGAATTGGCCTCCCTTTCAATTTCATGCGCACCGCGCGCCTTCTCTCTAATGCAGCGGGTTACTCAGACTTGATGTTGCTCACTGGTGGGTACTAAGCTTCCATCTACATCGTCTCGTGTTTAGTAGTGTAGTTTTTCCTCTCGGCACCTTCTTTTTGGCTTTGGATATTGTCGATTCATTTTGGGCTGGCTTTGCCAGCCTTTCTCCTCTCAGGGCGAGCAATTCCTCCCGACGCCGCTGGTCAGCTTGAGATGCCAGCAGCGAAAGTAACGAGGACCACCGACCCCCGTAACACCCGTGGATGTTCATGGCCAGGGGGTAAAAGGTATCACCCGCCTGGTGGTCCTTGTGCATGTGCAACTAATTCTGTTCGGCCACCTTCACGGCATAGCCGGTCTCAGAAATTACGGGGCCCACCTTCTGGAAGCCGTCGGTTAGGACGACGTCCATGAGGAGCCGCTTGCCACCTCCCAGGGACGCCAACCAGATCGACACGCCTCGTCCGAGGGACCCCGTTGCGGAGTTGGACGGGCATCACCCCGGTGCTCTCCAGCGCCACTTGATATCCCGCCTCCTTGACGATGCCATACATCGCGTCACGTAGGAGGTTGTGGGAGCCCGTGCGCTCACTGCCTTTGGCACACCTGAGCATGTGGTCACCCATGAGCAATGCATCATGCTCAATAAGCCCACATTCACATTGGGTCACCCCTGTCAAGCACAGGGATGGTAAGCCAAGACGGCGGCGCATAGAGGCTCCTCTGCAGAGAGGGCTTAGGCGCACGCACGAGGGCGCAGCCGTTCGCAGCAGCTGGCAAGGCGGGCACCGTGCTGCTTTCGACGACCGAGCTCTTCCTTGCAGAAGGCTGTACTGGCTTGCTTTGACCTCCCTCCCAACGTATGCGCACCGCTCCATCAAACACTTCTTCGGCCCTGAACCTCACCTTTAACCATAAACCAAAGCTCTTGCCTTCTGAGAGTCTCTCTGTAAAGTCCACTTTTCTTGAAAACCATGACTCAGATCTTTTGACATCAATGTCCTAAATGATGAGCGGAATTGAGCAGGAACTCCACAATGCCCTCCATAGTGCTGTCCTGCTCACAACATGCCTACGATAATAGGATTTGACTATGCAGCCAATTCCTGCCCTTTCTCGGCACTCTTCACGGCACTTCAGCACATGATTGCAAAGACCTATACAATATGAGTTACAGCCTAAGGGCTGCATGCTGCTTGATAAGCACGTGTTTACACAGCCAGCAATTGCTGGCTTTAATAGTCACCCTCCAGCGCTCCTTGCCTTTGGCATAATTTACAAGCAGGTGCCCCAAATCTCATAGATTCTTCATATTAGAAGAAGACTAAGTAAGTCCAAGGTAACGTGCATTTCAACCTTCAGAGATGTGTAGCTCAATCCTTATCTTTGGGCATCTCGTACACCTTAAGGGCGCCTACAGAAATCAGCCGACCCCCCAGTGGGGACTCTAGAGCGAGCCTCTGTCCATGTATCAGTGGCAAACTTGACACTGGTGGCAGAATACAAGCAGTCAACCTTCCTCCATACACGCAGCCAGTGTCCAATCCAGTGGCGTGGCGATATCTACGAGGAGAGTAAGCATGTCATCATAGTATGAGCCTTGTACGACACTTTACCATAGCCAATCCAGCAATCAGCACAGGATATACTCTAAACTCTAAGTAATTGCACTATAATTTAGCAAAGTTATATCCAGAGTGCCATTGGGACCCCGAAGTGCAAATTTGCTTGCTTGACATGCTGCTTGATTGGTTATGCAGGACTGAATTCAGCATACTTACAGCTGCAAGCCACGTGCAGCGTCATGCCCGAAGAAAACATGTGGCGGCCCACACCACACGCTTCCCCACGGGCGCGCTCCAGACTCGTTGCCTTCACACACTGTCCACCGCTCGGCACGTAGGCCCCAGCTATGTCTCTTATTGCCAATCCCTACTGCACTCTGGTGTGCAAGATGCCTCCACCCTGGCTCCTGCTTGTCTTCCAGGTGTTCAACCCCATCTCCTGGAGCCTCACCAATTGTCTCTGCATCCAGATTGATGTTGTGCATAGCAGCTTCCAGGCCGGCACAGTCATAGTTGCGGACGATGTCGTCTCCGTCAACATTGGTTGGCACGCTTGCATGCATGCGCGCCCCTCCTTCTGCTGTGACTTCACCGTTGGGCGTCTCAAGTCTATTCTGATGAGGCTCCACACTGGCTGACATTGGTCGGATAAACCTCATAGTGTTTAACGAGCGCAAATTCTGATTCTCAAGTTTCCTATGAGGAACAACTCCAGCATGTACCTGTGTGCCTCATTTTACGGATCTGCGTCAGTATAACGAAGACTTTGTGCAATCCTCGTCTTTCAAAACGAATCTCTTTGCAGATCAGGAATACGTACACAATGTAATCAAGGGAGTAGCCAGTCTGAGGGCAATGACCTTCCTCGTCCCTGCATGCAATTCATGAGCTGCAGTCCACCCAAGCTGAGCAGAGAACGGAGAATCACTCCCATTTCTTGGTATTCGTCCTACTACAGCTCAAGAAAGGAAACTGCACTACATGCTGTACAAAGGCATGTATACTGACCACAAGTGCATGGTGCGATGGTATCCTCAATGTATATGGAATGTTGTTGAGCCAGGTAACATCTTCGGGTTGGAGATCTTGGACCCAAGCTCTCTTATCTTGGAAAGGTACTGACAAAAGTCAAGGTTCAGTCGTTAGAGGCAATTCAGCGTCCCAGGTCATGTACTCGGTAGTGATTAGAAGAGTTGGCCCCAAAATGCAGTAGCCAAATATGACTCCTTCTCTTCAAGCGAATGCAGGTCTGCTTCAGTTCAAAACTGGCCCCTGTCAGTGACACACCTCCATGCGCGTCCGCTTCGGTGAATTTACCATAGGATACAAGAGCAGCATCATCATGATTCCCTCGTACTACGTAGGCTCCGAGCTGCCGAGCTGTTTGGACAACCTTGACAGAGTCAGGGCCCTGCAGGAGGATAGATTGTGAATGAGGGATTGTACCCTGATTCTTCAAGTAGCTCATACGAGATACAAGACTGATGCTTTGCCCCACATACATATATCCACGGCAGACTTTGTTGCTTATTGAGGAACATTTGGTGCGGACATCTAAGTTGAGACCCAAAGGTATCCCGTCATAAACTTGCCTTGTTGACCAGATCTCCAACAAGCACAAGCACATCTTCCGGCCTGTGCTGGCACTTGTCCAGCAACTGTAAGAATTCCTCACAGCACCCTGACAAACGACCAAGATGTGCACGTTGATGTTGTCGGAGTCGTAAACAAAGACGCACATCTGACAAGCACACTCTTTGCTCAAGCCACTGAGACACACTTATGCTCTACTTTGCTCCTGGGGTTACTGACTGACTCTTGGCAGACTGCCCCTATGAGCTCACCATGGATGTCACCAACGATGATGATCCGGCTGTTCCCAACCTCCTCCCTGGAGAGGACTGCATGAGCCGGCCGTGGCACTGGCAGCCCGCAGGGGCCGCTCCGCTGCTCTGTCGTGCTGGTCGCCTTGGAGTCCGGCCTGAGGTCCGCACCGATCACATCTGGCCCCTTCTCTCCTCTCTTCTCTCGGCAGGCCCTTACGCCACGATGCGAGTTAGCTGCTGCTGCCACGACTCGTAACGGAGGCGGAGACGTGCCACCGCCCATCCGTGCATTCTTCGAGCCGCCGAAGCTGCGGCTCTCGTTTAGCCGCGCCGGCGGTCCGTCAGCCTGCCGGAAGCATCGCAGGAGGCAGCATGGCCCGCAGTGCCGGAGGAGCCACGGAGGCGCAGCTGCCGCTGGAGTCTGGCTGAGCAGGAGTCGCGTCCCGATGGCCGCCGAGGGCATGCGGGGCAGAAGCGGGCGGCGCAGAGGTCGGCGAGGTGCCGCTCGACAAGCTCGCGGCGGCGGGGCCCGGGGTAGCCGGCCCCGCCGCCGCCGCCGGGGCCGCTCGCGAGCCGCTGCGGCCGCCGGGGCCTCGCGGGGCGCCGGCCAGCGGCGGGGCTGACGGTGCTTCGAGCAGGCCTGGCCTGCACCAAGCTCCGTTGCCGGCGAACGTCTGACTACGGGGCCGCTGGTGGGTGTCCCACCAAAAAGACTGGCGCGCCCCGACAACGGTGCTGGGATTGGCGTGCCATTGTGAGGGACTCGCATTCCAACGACGGAAGCGTGACCATTTCCCAGTGGAAATGGAAATGGGGTTCACACCAGCTAACGCCGTCGGCCACACACCTTGGCCGTGGCCGCGTCCGCCGCCGCCACAGCTGCCGCCGCCGCCGCCGCCGCCGCGAGAGTGCCATTGCGGCTGCCGCCGGCTTCGAGGGGCCTGCCGCAACTCAGGAAGGCACTCCACGGCGTTCACGAGCGGCGGCGTGGGCGCCACCAGGACAGGCGCTGCGGCGCTGGAGAGCCACCCTGTTCATGGCGAGAACCAGGCAACGCCAGCTCCTCTCATGAGCAGCTCTGCGCCTTTGAGGAGCCGCCAGAGAGTCCGCCGACTGGCGTCTGGAGCTCCTGCACGCTCCTTCCGTTGCAGTCAACATGGTGCAGGCGTCAGATCCTGGTTCTTCAATGCCACAAATAGTCCTGGTCACCATCCTTGCCGCATTTATAGTGCTCGCTTTCATCTCCTGGCTACTCAAGAAGCCAGCGTCCAAAAGCAGTCAGCTTCAGAGCGAAGTTCGTGAAGAGATATCAAAGACCTCCAAGCCTGCTCCACGTTCCAAAGTCAAGCGTGACAAGGTGGTCCCTAATCCCATATCTCACTGCTCACTATAACAAGCGCTGTCCCCTAATAGGAGTGTGACGTACAAGTTCTGCTATAGAATTCTATCACACAAATTCGTTGCTCTGTACTTCCGAATCTATAAGCTAGAATGGAATGTTGCTGTGATTTGGGGCTCATTTAAGGCATTGCATGCTGTGCCCGGGCTCGACTGCAGAAGCACTTCGGGTGTCCATTACTAAACACCTTCGTTGCTCGTCTTCTTAGGCCTCACACGAAGATCACCATCCGCTTCTCCTGAACACCCTCAAGTTTCATGCCGAAGCTGTGAGCGGCCTTGCATTTTCAGCAGACGGAGAGGGCCTGGCCACCGGTACTGCTCAGCACCTAAGCCACCTGGCTGAGATGTAGTGCCTGCAGCATGTGCACTTACTGCTTCGTTTATTATGCATGGAAGTGGCGCTTCGGACTTTACACTCCACAGAAGCTTTTAGGACATTGTTAGGACTGATAGTATATAGAACCCTTATGCTGCAGCTTGCGCTGATCGGGTGGTGCGTATCTTCAAGCTAGAAGATATAGCAGCCAAGAACTTCAAGTATGTGCAAGCTCCCTTGCATGAAGATTTACTTCTCTGGTGGCATGTATAGAAGTATAACCCCATGAGTTCGACACAAACTCAAACCTGTGGTTGATCATCTCTAGTGCTCTTGCTAGGCTATGTCATTGCTCTTGTCAGGTGGCATTGCAACTTGCGGCAATATTTCCTTTTTAACCTTAGGTCTTGAGCTGCATGATGCTGTGAGCCTTATTGGCTGCTCTAGCCATGTACAAGCAATCTGACCTTTGACCTTACGTTTTGCGACAAAGCATGGGTTGCCCAGGTTATTACGACTGAACCTGCCCCTGGGACTCACGCCAACTCTGGTAGCCTTTGGACATACGTCAGAGGAGCTCATAGTAGTGGCACATGATGCTGGAGGAGCAGGGCTTTTCATGTATGTGTTGCCAGATAAGGAAGTAGCGGAGAAGGCAAAGGGCCAAGGCAAGTTGTTACCACCTGCTGTTAAGTGGGAGAAGAGGAGAGCTCACGATGGCAAGAGCATATTGACCTTGGACTCTGCCCCGGCAACTTATGGTACTGGCAACAGTGCAGTGATTGTTGCCTCCTGCTCTGAAGGTGATGCATTCAAAGTCATGTGATGTGTTCTGAAATGCAGGTGTAGTGGAGAAGCCCTTGCATTTGTCAGTGAACCGGTGCTGGCAACCTCACAGTTAGCCTTCATCTTAAATTGTGATTGTTTTACTTTGCCAGTTTGAAGCATTATCCTACTCTCGCATTCCGAGGATCCTACATCTAGCTCAACTACGCAGCTGACCTGCTTTGCTCTGTATCTTTGTACACAGCGACGGACATAAAGCTTTGGGCTTTGAGTGATGGTAAATTTGTTGGAGCTGTTGACACAAATCAGCTAAAGAATACAATGGCTACACTGTCACCAGATGGACGTTTCCTTGCTGCTGCAGCTTTTACAGCAGATGTCAAGGTATGCAGCTGCCATAGAAGCGATTGTTCAAACAAGCTCACAGCCCGCTGCTACCTCCACTTTCTTACTTCTCTTTGCTTGGCTGCAAACAAGGGTAGCTTGATATAGATTCCGGTTGTAGGTCTCAAATATCAATCGGTGTCTTGTTGTCCACATCTGACACGTTTTACCTTTTCCCAGTCGTATTTATCCTTCTCGCTTGTGTGGATTTATGCACCTCATGCAGATCTGGGAGCTGGTCTACACTAAGCATGGCCAAATACGAGAGGTCGCCAAGGTCATGCAGCTGAAGGGCCATAAGGTGACCTCTCTGAGGCTGTCCAACTTTGATATATCTATACCTTGCACAAGCTGAGGAGTAAAATCATTGTTCTTGCATACATATACCAGCTAGAGTAAGCTATGGCTCTGCGGCTGGTTACCAGCAACTTCAAGATAGATTGTTGCGATTCAAACAGAACTATGACTCATCTGCAGAGTGCTATAACATGGCTGAGCTTCACATCGGATGCGCAACGCATAGTTACCACTTCTAAGGATGGCACCATCAAAACATGGAATATCAATGGTTGGTAATTGTCAGATGTCTCATATATATGGTTATGGCAATGCTAGCATTGGCATGTGCAATGGACCACTTCTAAGGATGGCACCATTAAGATATGGAATTAATGGTTGGTTCATATCAGATGACTTGTAGCTATGTTTATGCATTGCTAGCATTGGCTTGACAAGGTGATTGCAAAGCCATTGATCGGCTGACGAAAATCGTCTTCATCTTTGGCAGTGAGGTATCATCTAGATGAGGACCCCAAAGTGCTCAAAAGCTTCCCGATACCCCTCCCTCCAGCAAAGAATGGTTCTCCTCATCTGGACAGGATTGCAGTATCTCCTGATGGACTTTATCTAGCAGCAACTTTGAGCACAAACTTGTACTGGATTAGCATTGATACTGGCCAGCTTCTAGACAAGTGTGAGATTGCTCATGATGGTAAGCCCTCTTGAACGCTAGACTTGATTACTCCTTATTGTGGAACATTATGTTGAGCCTTCTGTCCTCCGTCAATGAGCGCCTGCTAATGTGCAATTAAAAGCAAGTCCTTGCTCCAGGAAGACACGTTAATAATGTGTGACGCCCTTGCTCCCTGACGCCAACATGTGATCACCTTATTCTAACCTCACCTTGAGGCGCTTTTCATTTTGCCAATGCAGGTTTGATCACGTGTCTTGCATGGAGCCAAAAGCCGCTTATGGCAGGTCAGAGATGACTGTCCATATCCACATATACTGTAGCTATGTTCTTCTCAAGCTTGCCTCTGCTGGTTGCTTCAATGCTTATCATCCTGATCATTGTAATCAGATGGCCAGAGGTCTCCCTCTTGCAGGAACAACTAGCACATATGTTCTGGCCACGGGGAGTACAGACAAAAAAGTGAAGCTGTGGTTTCCTCCAAGGACATAGATAGATGCTTGACGTCAGTGTTGAGCAGGCTCGTATGAAAGCTCAGCAGCAGCTGCCTTAGCGGCTACTTGATGGGCCTCTCATTCTTTTGTCCTCCATTCTCTTACTGGATACAACCTAGTAATTGACAATCTGCAAGTCGAAGCCCACACGGCAGCCAGACTTGCAATAGTTGTATTCTTTGTAGGTCAATGGAAAGCCATTGCTAATAGCCGCCTTCGCCTTCAATGTCTGAATTGTAGCGAAGCTGCCTGTCTTGAGCTCTGGCGATCTTGTGAGCAAGCATACATAAGAAGGTGAAGGAAGGAGGCTGTGTGCTGTCATTGCAACCATGCTACTTGGCCAAAATCAGAGTAGGGGAGTTGCCGAGGTGAAGCACCCCTCGTGAACTGGTGAAGCCATGGGCCTGCGGAGCCGGAGCAGTACCCGGATGCTAAGCTCGCTCACCAGAGTGAGCGAGCTTAGCAGCTACCTAGCCCCTCATGGATCTACTTGTTCACTTACAAGCTGTGTACTGGCTTGCTTTGGCCTCCCTCTCATTTTTTCATTCTACACATCGCGCCCTTCTTTTGTCGCACTGTTACCTCAGCCACCTTAGCATAGAAGAAGAAGACTCAAGAGCTTTTGTTTGGGCTGGCCTTTTTACAGCCACTGCCTCATACTGGAAGAGCTGTTTCATTCTGTGAATGGCCAGCCCAGACAAGAAGGAAGGATGTGTGGCTGCTAATATCAGAAAAACTCGGGATGGAGAAAGGCTGTGCAGCACGTGTATGGGGCTCGAGAAAGAGAAAGAGGTGCACGGCGCGCAAAGACTGAAGGGAGGCCAGCTCCAAGCCAATACATTGTCAGGCAAAACCCAGTGCAAAGATAGGGGCTACATGAAACGAAGCCCTATGCTCACAGCCATCGCTCTCTACTGCAGGGGCTGTAAAAAGAAATTTGACAGCAATGGCTGTGAGAAGCCAGCCCAAAGAAATGGACAAGGTCTGAAAGGGCCGGATGGCGCAAACAGCAGGATACTAATCTCCAAGTCGTCAGCTAGTGGGCTCTCAATAACCTCTAGTCCGTAAGTGCAACTCGGAATGACTCGAGGGCCGACCAGCGTCGCCCTGACGGAACTGGAGTCAGCAGCCAAGGGGCGGCCTGCACGCAAGTGGACTGCAAAGGCGAGGGACCTCTGCAGGGATGCAGGGAGGTTGCCAGGCGCATCCTGTACACTTGAGCAAGCGACCCGGCGGCATTAAAGCCGGGCTGCTCGCTCTGCTGTCCTTGGCGGCGGGACACTGAATGCCACGGAAGGCGCTGAAGGAGGTCGAGCCATCATAAAAAGCCAGCTCAGGAAGAATGGACAAGGACCAAAGGACTGAAAGGCGCCTAGACCAGACAGCTACGCGAGAGACTGCAGCCGAAGAAAGCTCAGTAACTCCGAGTTAGCAGCAGCAAGTCGGAGTAACTTGCAGCTGGAAAAGAGGCACCCCGATGAGACCCAGAAGCAGCACCGAAGCGCGGCCTGCCTGCAGGTGCACTGTGTGAGCCAGGGAGCGTGGGAAGTCGACAGACATCCGCATGCGGAACACCTGGGCAATCGACCAAGCAGCACCGAAGCCGGGCAGCTCCCTTTGCTGACCCTGCCGACGATTGATGGCCTGCCGGGCAGGCCGCTGCAGAAGGTCCAGCCAGCGACTGCCAAATGCCCCGTGCACGTCAATGGCAAATGCCGCAATTTCATCTCCAGTCGGGTGATCAGCATCTATTCGCTCCTTGCCACTGGCCGCCGTGCCGACAGCTGCCCTGCTTTCGACGCCGATTCGGTGGGGTTGGCGGAGTTGACGGAGTAGCCACGACATCCGCGATGATGCGGGGACCTCCTCGACGTGGAGAGCACGTCTTTGATGCCCACCCAGCAGACGGAGGCAGACGGTCAGCTCCATACACGGCGCACTGACCTGGTCGCCATCCCGCCTTGAGGAGGTCCCCGCATCATCGCAGATGTCGTGACTACCGACTGCATCGACTCCGCCAACCCCACTGCAGGGCACGCTGTCGGCATGGCGGCCGCAGCAAGGAGCGCAAGTATGCCGATCACCCTGCTGGCGATGAGTTCGCGGCACTTGCGTTCGGGGCATTCGGCAGTCGCCTGGCGGCACCTTCCGCAGCGGCTTGCCCGGCAGGCCATCGATCGTCGGCAGGGCCCGCAAGGGGAGCTGCCCGGCCACAACGCTGCCGGGTCGCTTGCGCAGGTATTCCGCATGCGGCTGTCTGTCGACTTCCAACGCTCCCTGGCTCACGCAGTGCACTTTGCGGGCAGGCCGCGCCATGGCTGCCGCTTCTGGGTCTTGTCGGGGTGCCTCCTTTCCAGCTGCGAGTCACTCCGACTTGCTGCTGCTGACTCGGGGTTACTGAGCTCCCATCCGCTGTAGTCTCGTGCATGGCTGTGTGGTTTAGGCGCCTCTCGGCCCTTTGGGCTTGTTGAATCTTCCTGGGCTGGCTATCTACAGCCCCTGCCTTACATTTGAACAGCTGTTGTTTCTTCAGGACGCCAGCAGCGGGCGACAGTGACAAGACTCGCTGACCAGCGCGCGCTCTGGTCGCGAGCCGCCGCCGGCGCGCCCGCCCCCGGCGGCGGCGGCGGCGGCTCGCGCGGCGAGCGGCTCCGGCTGACCGCTCGCGGCGCCAGAGCCAACGGCCGCTGACGGTGAGGCCGCCGTCGGCCACAGCGGCGGCCGCTGAGAGGAGCCCTCCCGCTGCAGCCTCCCAGCCATCGCGCGCGCTGAGGTGGGACGACCCGCCGGCGGCGCCGACGGAGCGCGAGTACGACGCCATCGTGATCGGCGCCGGCATCGGCGGCATCGTCGCCGCCACGCAGCTCGCGGTGCGCGGCGCCACAGTGCTGCTGCTCGAGAAGTACGTCATCCCCGGCGGCAGCTCCGGCTGGTTCCAGGATGAGGGCTACACCTTCGACGTCGGGTCCTCCGTCATGTTTGGCTTTGGAGACAAGGTGACCTCCGACTGCTCCTAGTCTGAACAACGCAGGTTGCTGTGGACTCTGTCTAGGCCGCCTTCCATGAGTGCTTGCTCAAAGGCCTGCCTTGCCCGCCTAGCGCACATCAAGCAAGGGCTTGCTTGCTCAATAAGCCGGGGGCCATTGGGGACCGAGTGACGGAAGGCGGCTTCTGTTTATTAGATAGTGCTTGTTCTTTCCATGCTTTTTGGTCAGCAGATGCATGCTGCTCTATTGCTTGCAAACGCAGCCACTGCCTTATATTGGAAGAGCTGTTGTTATTGCAAAGAGCGAAGCTTCTGCAGTTGGACTTTCAACAGATGGTTCATGTCTCTGCACAGAGTGAGACTGTCCAGCTGGAGCAAAGTGGGTGTTATATCTCAAAGAGTCATCGTGTTCTTTCCAGGGCAATGTGAATTTGGTGACCAGAGCGCTAGCAGCAGTCGGGAAGAAGCTGGAGCTCCTTCCAGACCCTGCCGCCGTGGAATACCACGTGCCTGGCGGTCTTGCAGTGCGTGTCCACAAGGACTACGAGAAGTTCCTGCAAGAGCTGATCGAGTACTTTCCCCATGAGGCTGCCGGCATCCGTGGTTTCTATGGGGAAGCCTGGAAGGTCAGAGTCGCACCTTTAACTACACAAACTACAAGTGCGAGCTTCGGCAGCTGTTAAGTGTCCATGGTGGCAACTTAACGCTCCTGTGAGTGGTCCTGAATATGAGTCGTGGAGTTTGGACAAGTCACGTACAGTCAGTAATCACAGTGCATCCATACTGCTGTTATCGAAGACAGTCAAGTTGAGCTTGCTGTAGGAAACTATTGCTAAGGTGCTCATCTCAGCAATTGCTTAGCTGGAATACATGCATGCATTAGTTGCAGAAGCTAGTCAACCATTTTAAGTTCTCAAGGATCGACCTGCATGCCGCAAGGCAGGTCTTCAATGCTTTGAATGCCCTGGAGCTGCAGTCTCTTGAAGAACCACTGTATCTTCTTGGCCAGTTCTTCCGCAACCCAGTTGCTTGCCTTACACTTGGTGAGAGTTTAAAGCAAGCTTGAGCCTTTGAGGTTTCCAAACCTGCCACGCGGGCCCTGAAAGCGGGATACTTGAGCACACTGCCGTGCTGAATTTGACATTGCTGTGGCTCGATAGTGAACTGTAGAGCCTCTGCATTCTTACAGGAGGCATTCTTCTTATTTCTTGTGTCTGGGCATGCTTCTCTGGTGTTTAAGAGAAAGCTAGTGACAAGATACACTCTGCATTGTGTCATTTGCAAACATCTCAGCCTACTACCTTCCACAGAATGCTGGGGACATTGCACGGAAGTACATCAAGGACCCAAATCTGCTCTCCTTCATTGATGCTGAGGTTAGTTCGGACCTTAAGATCGATTGTGGGACGTCACTTAAGTAGGACTGCAAGGGCTCATTTCAATTGTTGTGACATGGTTCCAAGTACAAGCCTTGACTATGGGCTTCCTTCAGTGCTACAAAGGACCTCAAGTGAATATTTTCATGTATGGATGAAGTTCCTCTAACAACAATTGTGCTGTCTGGATGCCTCTATCAATTTAAGCTGTCTGTTGCGTCCTCTATGATGCAACAGTGCTTCATCGTCAGTACCGTTGATGCCCGCCGCACACCCATGATAAATGCTGGCATGGTAAGCCCTCATGCACTTGTAGTCCAGAATGAGACCAAATCACGAGTATTCAAGTCCGTTCAGCAGAGAAGTACCTGTGCGTACTGCTTCTGGAAGCAGATGACTGATCATCTAGATTGAGTCCTCCTTGCCCACAGGTGATCTGTGACAGGCACTTCTCTGGCATCAATTATCCTGTTGGAGGAGTTGGGAGGATTGCACAGGAGTTGGTGCAGGGCCTGCTTGAGCATGGGGGCATGGTGCAGTATAAGGCCAATGTCACCAACGTTGTCATGGAAAATGAGAAAGCTGTGAGCCCTTTAGGCCGTCATGCTGACAGATTATATACATGGTGTCACATGCTCATATCATGTGTAAGCAAGAGCATGACTCTCCATTGACTAAGTCCTAAAGAGCTTTCATTTCATTGCAATGCCTGCAACCCGACTCTCATATGTGGACAAGGTGGCAACAACCTGTAATTACTAAACAGCCTGTGTGTGTCTTTTATAGACTGGCGTGCAGCTGAGTGATGGCCGCAGCTTCAGGGCAAAGTCGATAATATCAAATGCCACGAGATGGGACACTTTTGGTGAGGCCATCTTTGCACCTGGATTGGACTTTAGGCTGGGTCATCACATGAAGGATCAGAAGGACAGAGATCAATACCCATCCAAGAGAATACTTATCACTACTTGTATTTCATCTCTCAGATCCTCGTCAGTAGAGCAGGCTGTGTAATATCTGCAAAAACATTCATAAGCAGTATGTGTGCATTGTGACGCATAACCTGAGACGGGTTGGGTTGGTCAGAGAAGCTGGTGAAAAGGGAGGCCATGCCTGTGGAGGAATTGAATTTCCAGCGGCTATACAAGAAGTCCCCCTCATTCATGTCCATCCACATGGGAGTCAGGGCAGAAGCGATTCCACCAGGGACAGACTGCCACCACTTTATATTGGAGGTCTGACTGCTTCTCTCTCTTGCCTCCTTGATCCTTGGACTTCAGCCTATTCAGAAATGCCAATGTCTTCATTCAGAGTGCAGTTGCCAGCTCAATTCAGAGTGTCAGTGGGCCACTTGCCTGTAGAACTGACTGTGTGAGAGCTGATTGAGCTTGGTATGAGCGGTCTGCCCTCTCATGTTGCAGGATACGTGGGAGAAGTTGGAGGAGCCATATGCAACGATCTTCCTTAGCATTCCCACTGTGCTTGACTCGTCTCTGGCACCGCCGGATCGGCACATCCTGCACATCTTCACTATCGCTTGGATAGACGAATGGCAGGTCTTGCATGCCTCCCCTAGCTTGCTTTCCTTATGTAGCATCGCCCACACTCTGATGTTCTGCACAACTCAAACTCCACTGTCTTCCAGTGCGCTATCTATGGAAGTAGTGGCCTTAATGCTCAATCCTGCCTTGTCTGCTGGTGTGGGATGGCAGGGCATGCCTCCAGAGGTTTACAGAGCAAAGAAAGAGGCAGTTGCCGACGACATTGTCGCACGGCTAGATACTGCCCTCTTTCCAGGGCTGAAGCAAGCCGTCACTTACCGCAAGGTACAGGAGGAATTGCAGCCGGAGTTGCGTGAGCAGTAGTAATGCAATGTAATCCAAGCGTGCTGCTTTCTACTGCAACTTGTGTCCAGGTCGGAACGCCAAAGACACATAGGCGATTCTTGGCTCGGGACGAAGGCACGTATGGGCCTATTCCCAAAGGGAAACCAAAAGGACTTCTTGGCATGCCATTCAATTCCACTGTGAGTTACCAATTCTGCCTGTTCGTACTTATACTGGCCATCACAGATGCAGGACAGATTGCCCATTGCTTTGTGGTTTATGCTAAGCAATGTGGGCAGCTAGTGTGTTGTACTCACATGTCGCACATGGCATACTGGGTACGTTATATGCCACTGGCACGGTCGATCAAGAGGCCATAAATGACTGGCGATACTCCTGAGACTGGTGGCAGGCTATTAGTGGACTTTACTGCGTGGGCGACAGTTGCTTCCCAGGGCAGGGGGTCATTGCTGTTGCATTCTCCGGCATCATGTGTGCCCATCGTGTTGCTGCTGACCTTGGTGAGAACGGTCAGCTAACCCCACGTCATCTGCATTGTGCCGTATCCAAGCACCATTGTACGCTCTTGTAGCCCATGCTTTGGGCTTATTGTGTTTGCTATTTGTTTGCAGGTCTTGAAAGACACGTGCCACTACTTGACAAGGGGTTACGAAGGTTATTGACATGGTTTAGGACCCTCGCTTGAGGTAGCCCACACACAACTAAAATCAGGATGGAGTAGAATTGCTGCTCGAGAGCATCAGAATAAACTTGGTGTAGCTTGGACAATATGGACAGATTGGTAAAGCTGAGGCGCATGGCATGAGAAAAAAAGTGTGGATTTGCTGCCTTGTAGCAGGTAGTAACTCCACGGCCAGTAAAGATGATCAACAGCAAAAGCATGCACACTAATATAATGTGAATGATTGCCTACAGATATCAATTCTGTGACCAACAGCTAGTAAGCACCTCACCTCAACTTCTTAAATTAAACCAGTCTATGTAGCCATCTTCTGCCCCTTGCACCCCAGCCTCCAACGCACATCTGAACACTGGCTAGAGAGCTCCTACCTTATCAAGTCCGCACACCTTGCTAAAGGGGTCAATGTGATAAGTCGTGCTCAGTGCTCATCATTGTGCTTTCAAAATCGCTCTGCGCTTTTCAACACCACAACAAGCTTGTCAGTCACTGTACCAGAGAATCTGACTCTTCATCAAGAGACCTGAATGCTGGTAACAGACTGATTAGTAAAGTTGACTTCACAATGACTCATTGCTTGCACCGGCCATGTCACCAACCTTAGAGCCATTTGGTGGGCCGTTGCTCCAAGTCCTCCTGCTGCTGCTGCCGCTCAGCCTCCTCTCGCGCGTATTCTGCTAGCTCCTCAAGCTCAATCTCTGCCGCAGCGAGCCCGCCTCGGAGCTGCGGGTTGCTGGGTTCCAGATCTAGAGCACTTTGGAAGCAATCGCGCGCCTGCTCCATCAGCTTCTCCCGCTTGCGGCTGCCGAGTGCCCGCAGCCGCGACCGGTCCCGCAATGCGAGGCCCCAGTTCTGGAGCGCTGCAGAGCCACATAGATTACTTCACATAGATTACATGTTTGTTACACCTGGCCCCTATGAGCACCTAAGCACCTATTGCCAGTATACCGGCATGGAAGCTGTGTAGAAGCTAACAGAAAGTGGCTACATCAGCTACTGAGCTCACCACTGACACGCCACTTGGTGCTCATGGAAAGCATCGCCTCAAATTTATCAATGGCGGCCAGGTACATCTTGTCCGCAACCGCCACATAGTCCTGCGCCAGAGTGAAGCCAGCACTCTCAGCTGAGCTTATGGACATCAACTTGACAAACAACCAACAGGCCCCTGGCAGCGGAAAGAGCATGAGCTCTCTCACATCCTCGGCTTCCTCGGCAAGGAGGTGACCACGATAGCAGAGCGCAAGGCCCCAATTGTGAAGAGCCCGTGCGTCGCGATTGTCCAGCGAGAGCGCCGCCCGGTATTTGCGACCAGCGTCCATGAGCAGCTGCTCGCACTCGTCCCCTGCCTGAACAGATGACCATGATCACCAGCAAATCTCAATGGCAAGCTACCTGCGCTGCAGCCCAGCAATGCCATAGCTGCTGACAAACCAACCAAATTGTCAAGGTCCACCAGGCGCCAACCCTGACATGTTAGGGTCCAAGACTTTATAGTGGTCTCTAAGAATGTAGATTAAGAGATCTAGACTATGAATTGACCTGGTAAGCTTGCTGCAACAGGGACTGGCGACGGCGCTCCATGAGAGAGCGGCGCTCTTCATCCGCAGCCGATGGCCGGCTGCCACCCTTGCTACGCTCCGGCGGCTCTGACTCCGGCACCATCTCACGTAGCTGGCGCGCGAGGTGCAACTTCAGCTCGCCGTGCGCAAGCAGCGCGTTGCCCAGCTGCCCGACTGCCGCCACGGAGGCTGAGTCGAGCTCCACGGCGGCTGCAAATCGCTCGGCCGCTTGGCTCAGCAGCCGCTCAGCAACGCCAGCCTCCACCTTGCCAACGAGGCCCTCGCGGCCCTCTCGCAGGAGCACGCCACCCTCCTCAAGGAGCGCCTCTAGCGCGCCGCTGCTGCCACTGCCTCCCTGCTGCCGTTGCACGAGCGCCAGCTGACTGCTTCCTGCCGTCAACGGACGCTCGCTGGCTGCGTCGCGGTCGCCTGGCACCTTCAACGGCGCAGCCCCAGGTGAACGCCGCCTGGAAGCTGTCGTCATCGCTACCTGCTGCCGCTTGTTCCAGGGGTCGGGCTCAGCAGGGCGGCGCTGCTCCTCTGGGATCTGCTGGCCGGCCGGCGGCAGCTGCTGACGTAGTTGAGCGCGGCTGCCATTGCTGTCAAGCCTCTGCTCGCGTCTCCGGGCAGCTGCTGCCGCGCTGGGCCGCTGCCGGCGATCCGCGTACGCTGGCGCTCGGCCATCGTCTTCGTCCAGCTCGCTGTCGCTCTCATCAGGCCTGACTGGCTGCCGCTCAGCACGCCAGCCAGGCGGCTCCGAGTCGTAATCACCAGACTCCTGCGTCGCTGCCTCCGACAGCCGGCCCGCCGCTCCGCTCTGCTGCAGCCTGGAGCGGCTGCCCTGTCTCTGGACCTTCGGCACGCTGGCTCCCTGCCGCAGTCCCACAGGCTGCGTTTGCCGCATGGCGGCGTTGTCAGCCCGGTCTCCTCGATTCTTGGGCCAGCGTTCGGGCCTGTCGGGCTGCGACGGCCCAGTTGACACGTCAGACCTGTCGTCGTCTGCCAGCTCTTCCTCGCGCGACTCCTCGAGCGGCTGCCACTCCACCCCGCCCTCGCGGTATGAGCCGTGAGCACCGTCGCCGCCACTGTGATCGTTGTCGTCACCAGAAGCAGCGGCACCGGCCCGCTCTCCAGCCGACTCCGAGGGATCCTCGCGAGACATTGCGGACCTAGCACCACCAGGTCGGTACACTCGAGACTGGGCCACACCCCGTCTCAGCGTCCTTGGCCAGACGTCGGAGCGAACAAGGCCAGCCGCCGGCTCTGCGCGCCAGCTATTGCCGTTGCTGCCGCCATTGTCAGCGTCCGGCGCCCTCCACGGCGCTCGGTCCCCGTGCTCAGCACCCCGCCAAGTGCCTCCGCCGCCTCCGGCATCGCTGCCACCGCCGCCCCGCAGTCTGTCAGCAGCAGTGCCAGTCCACCACTGCCGGCTCCGGTCACTGCCGCCGTCAGCCAGCCGCTCCACCATCAGGACGCCCGCGGCAGGAACGTGGGCGCCCACATCCACAGCGGCAGGGGCTGGCACTGGCAGGAGCAGCGTCCTGCCTTTCCAGTGCTCTCGACGTGCCGGCGATGCTTGCAGCGCCGCCAGGAGCTCGCGCGCTTCCGCACACGCCGCGAGGAGGCCGGCGGCCAGCCTGGTCGCCTCGTCAGCCGGGCCGTCGTGGCCGGCTGCTTTCTCGAGCGTGCCGGCGCTGCCACCAGGGGCCCCAGCCGCCGGCCCGGCAGTGGCCTCCGCTTCGGCCGGCATGGCCACCATGCGCAGCGCCGCCGCGTCGAAGCAGAGCCGCGACAGGAGCCGCCCGGCCTTGACGGTGGCGGCGCCGAGGCGCTCGGCTTCTGCGCCACAGAGATGTCGGAAATGCAGGCCGCCTGTCAGGCACCGACAGCGCCGCCACGGCACTGGAGATTGCTCTGGCGGAGCGGCGGGGCCTCACCTCGCCGACCGCGGCCCGGCAGTGCCGCGAGCGCGGCGAGCTGGCGGCCGATGGCGTCGCCGCCGCTGTCGGCTGCGGCCGCCGAGGC
>WELB01000124.1:264146-307109 GCA_009602725.1 Spirogloea muscicola
CGCCGAGCGCTTCGCCGCCAGCGCCGGCGGCGGCGGCGTGGCATTCTCGGCGGCGGCGGGCGCGGTCTTTGCGCGGCTGGTGGTGGGGGCGTCCAGCGCACGCGTCGCCGCCGGCGAGGCCCGCGTCACGTCCTACCGCGCCGCCATGTGGCATGGCGGTGAGCAAAGCCCAATTCCTTAAACCCTCTGATTCCCTTTGAGTCCCTCTGAATCCTTAAACCCTCGATGCCAGTCTGAGCCGAGACCCTGGCCCCAAGGCCGGAGAAGCGCCGGGAGGGCGGAGCAGCCTGACGCCGGCGTGCGACAGGCGTGGCGCTGCCTGCGCGCCCCCAGGCGCCGAGGAGGTCTTGCTCGCCAGCGCTGTCGCCCCGCCCGCCGCTTCGGATGGCGCTGGCGGCGGCGGCGACGGGGAGGGCCTCGTCCGCGGCGGCGCCCGGCTGGGGTTCTCGCCGGCAGGGCCCGACGAGGCGGCAGGGGAGGACGCCGGCGCTCTCGAGCTCCCCGCCTCGGTAGCCGGGCTCCACTGGCAAGTTGCGGCAGCCACCTCCGACGGCCTGACGCGGTCACAGGTGCGGCGTCCTCTCCGCCGCCGCGATTGCTGCTGCTGCCTCGAGGGCCTTGAGGGCCGGCGCTCGGCGGACGGCCTGCTCGTCCTTACACCGGCAGGCTTCACTGGTGGGCTCGCAGCTCGTCCTTGCCACGGAGCAGGGCCCCTTTGGGCTGCGATACGCCGTGACTTTAAGCCCAGCTGGGCTCGCGTGTGCTCTTACCGTCCGCAATTGCAGCACTGAGCCCTCGCGCTTTTTGGCCTCCACCACCGCCAGCCTCTCAGTCAGTTCCCTGGCAGCCTGCTCCGTGCGCGGCCTGCGTGGCTGCCAGTACTGGGAGGTGGATGACGGAAGCACCGAAGACGGAGCTGCGGATGAGGAGAAGCAGCAAGGCCGTCCCTTCTCCTGGCTTGCCAGGCTACTGCCCACCACTTCAGCCGGCGGCGTCGGCATGGAGGTGTCACAGCGTAGAAATGGCAGAGATCAATGGAGGGTGGAGGATTCTACAGAGGCCCGCTTGCGAGGGTCCCGGCGACGACTCTACCGCAGCGTCCCACCTGCCATTATCGTCCTCGACAAGGCAAGTAGCAGGAGGTCCTCACTGGAGGCCCTTGCAATGGGCTCATTGTAGTTTGCATGTGGCAATGACTGATGACAAACCCCTGAAGCAGTTTTGAGTGCCAGCAGATATCCTCTTGAGCAGCATTGGCACTGGCTTGCTGTCCCAGACCAGAGTCACTGCTGACACCCATGGCACCCGTGTGGCAATGATTTTCCGGCAGGGCAAGCGAAGATCATTCCAGCTTGAGAGCCACGGCTTTGAGGACTTCTTCGTTGCTAGCAAGAAAGAGAATGAGGGACTTGGCGGCTACCTGGAGCTAGGCGTCGCCCAGGTGTTGCAACCAGTGGTGCTGCAGTGCGGGCAGGAGTGGCGCGCCGCACTAAGCATCGTCAACCTTGGCGCCCCGCAGTAGTCAGTCTTTGCGTAGCTCCGTCAGCCTTGATTGGGATCCACTTGGCCAGGCGCATGCTTCGCTGCAGCGGCTTCCTGGCTGCAGGCAGGCAGGTGGCTCAAGGTGACTCGCAATGTCAGCAGCTAAGCAGTTAGGTTGCTCAGAGTTGCCAACGAAATCTTGCAGCAAATGCACCTGGTGTCACGGTCAAGGCAGATGAGATTGCAGTTGCGCCCTTGCATGTTGCAAGGGCAAGTGAGCATTTTCAAGTACTAAAATAGCTCATAACTTCAAAGACGACCATGGTTGAGCTGCTGAAGGAGAGATGCCACCAAAAGTTCACCTCGACGACGATAAGAATATCAAGAGGATGTCAGAAACCACATGTTGAAGGGAATGAGGCTGCCACAAGGATGTCACATGTTGCTATCTTGTGATGACGTGTAAGGCACGGAGTTGCTGATACTGCTGTTCGTGCTGCGAAAGTTCACACGTCAATGAGAATATGAAATGAGATGCCATTCACATGATAGGTCATTTGACTCTGCTGCAAATGTTGGTAGGCAGTGGTATTAGAGAGAAAGCGCACAAGAGTTACGTCAAAAACTTAGCAGAACAAATTCTGCTAAGATGCAGAATGTGCAACTGCTTGCAGCAGCTTCTTGAAACGTGTAAGGTGTATATCTTCCACCACAAAGAAGTGAGTCTGAGGACAGTGGCCAGGAACCTTGACAATGTTACAATAATCTCACAGCATCTCGGCAAAAGCTCTACGTAGTAGAGCTGTGAAAAGCAAAAGCCGGGGCACTAGCCGATGAGGCCGGAGCCTTGTGTGCGTGTGATCATGTGTGGCCGGACATGTGCCTAGATTTGATTGGAGGCCAGTGGAATGGATAATCTGCTTCACAAAAGCATCCGAATATGGAGTTCAAGTAGGGTCAAAAAACGAAGACAGCTGAGGACGATGGCTGTGATTGGCCAGCCCAGGAAATGGAAGAAGGTCCTCATTATATAACACGGCCGGGGCAGAGTGATGATTCACCGCCTTGCTGGAAGCACTTGGTGATCATTGTGGAGCTTAGCATGCACACTTCCAAACCCAGTACTTGACTATCGGCATATGTTTGTCAGACCTTCTTCGACATGCGATGCTTACGTCGCTAAGCTGAGCTGAAGATGGCAAAGCAAGTAATGTTGGCCAGCGACAGCAAATTATTGCTGCTACTGCGAGCAAGTCAGGTCATAGTTGCTGCTTGACACACATTGGCTCACACATTGCGGGGTTGAAGAGCTGGGATGACATGATGTCACCTCTAGAACATACGTTGGTATCATACGACTACAGAGGTACTTGAATGTAGCGCAATGGGGGCTCTAGGAGTACAAGTAGATGATGACATTTCGGCTGGGCATGATCCTCAGACTTCTGGACTTACCAGCGCCTCGTCCTGCTCACGCCTGAGTCTCCGCAATAAGTCAGGCTCCCAGGAACCCGGCTGACCACGCAGCTCATAGCAGCTGTTTATGTCAGATACTAGCCCAAGCAGACTCTGACGCATTGCTCTGCATTCAATAGAGCAGGGGCTTATCCAGTGCCAGTATGGACACGAGGACCATTGTCCCGGTTGACATACAGGCTTTGAGCTGCTCAGCTGGCCTGCTTTAACAGAGCCTGATTCACGTGATGATAGCGTGGTTGGTGTGAGGCGCTCATGTATCTGACTTCTGATGACTCAGCCTCCTTATCGTGCTATGGAGCCTGACCGAAACCGAGAAGTCAAGGAGAGCAAAACAGCAGTTGCATACCTCTCTGTAGACGTCCACATTGGGCACCATTCTGAGATGTACAGAAGCGTTGTAGCCGCTACTGTGCTCTTACCTCCCTGCGCTTTTGTGCATTATATTTCTGTGCTATTGATGCTACTGCTGGCCAACAGTGCTTGCGTTGTCTGATCAGCTGGCATACAAGCAATACGCTGCTGATAATAACCCAATATCCAGTGATGCTTTCTTGCCCACCTTGGTGGCCTTTTGGAGAAGTTGAGGACCACTGCAACCAAAGCAGGAGATGACCGATACCCCTCGGTCGAACTCTCGCATGGACGAGTCTAAGGTGTCGTTTCCTCAACGATGTCAGTCTTCTTCAGTTCTGCCGAAATCGTCCTCCAGCAGTTCTCAGATTGGCAGCGCGAGGTTGGAACCCAAAGTGAAATAGTGGTTTCATTGCCCTTGTGGAGGCGAACTTTGGCATAACCCAAGTACATTCCACTCGCCAGAGGCTGTCGTCAGTCAATGTTGGTCTTGACCATCTTGCCAGACCAACGAGCCGGTCGTCATGATCCATCCTAAAGCAAACAATAAAAGAATTGCATGCCACACAGCCGCCAAATAAAGAAAAGTCTTCCAGCTGAGGTTGGCAATGCTGGATTTAACCCCATAGTCAAGTAGCCAATGTACATGCCGTTGTTGAGGCGGTCTTTGGCATCTCCCAAGTATGGTCCACACGTCAGACACTATCTTCAAGTCACAGTCTGTCTGGTCAGAGTAATAGCTGATCCTGAGGGGTCAAGAAGTTGCAATCAACTTAAATCCCCGGTGCAATGTCACATATAGCTGCCGACTCCATTTCAGATTCAGGGGGACGCGAAAGCGCTACCGACATAGGCCACAACGCTCATGATACCTGCCAGCTTTGGACTTCGCTTAAGGGTTTCTTTGCAGGGAGCAGCCACTGCCCGCGCAGGCGCTCAGATCTTCTAGCTTTCTAGCTTTCTAGCCTGTCAAGCACTCGGGATGCAGCGGACTCAAGGTAGCCAATCCCGATCAAGTCTGGCTCATTCGGCTACTTGTAGTCACCTAAAGGCTGTGGACAGCGTGACAAGAGATGCTATAATTAACCGTCCCTATACACACAGTCAGGGTCAGAGCGTCCTGCTTGGATATTGGACATAGGAGCTTGTAGAGGCACAAACACAATGAAGCGCCAGCGCACACAGCGCAGCGGAAGTCTTACCCGGAGGCACCGCCAGCAGGCGGTGACTCCACCGAGAAGTACAGGTCAGCAGGTGTTCCCACATGGGGAGCAGCCAGTGTACTTACAAGGAGCCGGCCATGGCCCGCAGCGACGAGCTGCAGCAGCGTTCCCAGGCTCACGCAGTGCACTGCCACGCGTTAGCTGCAACTTCGGGGTGACTTTTTCCAGCTGCGAATACTCGACTTGCGGGTGCTGACTCCGGGGTAACCACGCTCCCATTCGCTGCAGTCTCTTGCATGGCTATGTGCTTTTCGCTTCATTCGGCCCTTTGGAGCCCATCCTCGGAGCTGGCTTTTCACCGGCCCCGCCCCCTTGGAAAGAGCTTATTCTCTGTAGAACGCGCCGCACAAGATACGAATACCGATGTTGGTCTAACTACCTGCCCAGGACGACTCGACTCGGGTGGTGCGCGCCCAGAACGAACTTTGAAGCCTCGCACCCAGCTATTCACACGGTGTAGCGAAGTGACCGGGCACCGTTTGGTACTCACAATCCGTAGCTACATACACGGTCATGTAGGGCTACTGCCACCGTTGGTACTCCCAAGCGGTGGGAACATCACAATTGCACATCAAGATTGGGAAGTTGCAACGGGACCCAAGCCTTTGGATACCCAGTTCTCCTTGAACGTCTTGCACACTACTCGATAGACGGATTTGTAGGCAACACTGCTCGCATACAGGAGGGATAGTAACAGAGCAGCGCAGAAGAAAGAAAACGTAGCAGCGCAGTCTGAGCCAATATCAGTAGAGGTTAATGGAGTATGATATATTGAAAGATGTCAACAGATGCTAGAAATGGGACCTCTCCAACCCCTTGAGTGCTTTATTTCATCTTGAACGTCTTGCATGTCATAGCTTGAGGACAAACACTCAAGAACAATGACTACGCTGTCGTCCTCAGGTCTGTATACCTTACAGCAGTCCTTTGCCTCTGCTATATTAGCCAGTAGAATCCAACTCTTAGCATCTTGCAATGATGAACCTTTTTCACTCAGAAAAATCTGGAGCATCATGAAGGACTAGTGTGCAGGGCTCAATGTGCGTTCACCAGCCATTGCAAGCTTTGAGAGGTGCTTGTGGAGTGCACTTTGCATTCAAGTTGGTTGATTGGCCAAGCGAAGGTGCGAGCGGCTCTTCAAGTCGCGGACACAAGTCTGAACAGAATTCACTGTCCATCCGCTCCTATGCTACTTTGCTTACAGATCCTACATTGCAGTGGATAGAGCTCATGGAAGTGGAGACTCATGATGGACGCGGAACTTAAAAAAGTAACCATAAACTTCACCGCAGTCAGCCTCCCACCGGTCCTCCACCCTCTCCAGACGAGGTTTAGCTTATGGTGCCAATTATTCGTACCTTGCGGCAGCAAATTGGCCCCTCCATGAGAAAGACCGGCCACGTGCAAATATGATAATTGGCTGCAAGTGGCTAGGAGCTCAGCAATCATGGCAACTGTTTCCTCCTCGCGACCATACCAGCAATGCTGTAAGCGCAAGTGCAAGATCCTCAGGCCTGTGCATGAATTCACCAAAAGAAGATATCTCGTTGCGTAAAGCCTCACTGCCACCAGACTTGAGTACCACCTCTGTGGGGCATGGAAGCGCCACTGTGTAGTCCACTTCGGAAGCTGCCCCCTTGCAAGACGTGAAATGCCAAGCTCCAGGTTAACAAGCTGACTGCAACCTGCAAGTGTCCTTGTCCAGTCGTGGCTCAGTGGAAGCTTAAATATGGCAGCAAGTCGAAACGCCACCAGCCTGAGCACTTCAAGGGATGGTAATTGACTGCAAGCGTGCAGCCACCTATCGAGGGCAAAACCTGAGCCAAGAATGTGAAGCTCTTGCAACTGCCGGCAAGAGGCAGCTAAGTCCTTGATAGCATCAGCATGGTCCGCTTCTGAGAGGTGTATGTCTACTACCTGCAACCCTGCGAGTTGGGCTGCAGCTGGCTCCGACCGCAGCCTGTGACAACACCAGGGCCTATGGCTGAATAACCGCGTAAGCGCGCAGCACTTTGACATAAGCTGCCAAGAGGAGACTGGCGACAGATTTTGACAGATGTCGATGCCGAATTCCTGCAGCCGCGGGCAAGCAGAGACTACTTCCAGGATCCTGGCGTCTGTGATGTCCCGAAAGCAAATCAAGTGGAACGACAGTAGCTGCGGCAAGTTCTCGGCGATGCAAAACAGCCCTGCATCTGTGAGAGACTCGGATGGCCACTCACAGCTGCTGAGCTCCAACTTCGTAGGGTGACTGCATGAAACAACGATAGTCTGGATATCCGCATCTGCATGTGCCAATGTGAAGCAGACTTGCCGGTCAGATGCCATCAACCGACGAGCATGAGAGGATGATATGCAAAGAAGACTTCGACCGTTGGGACTTGATGGAGAATGACGACAGATGTAGTGGTTTCTCAGCTGCTTACCCAAGGTGTCGCAGTCATTTATAGACAGGTTCTCGAGAACCGGGAGCTGGGCAATGATTGGAAAGGACAAAGCCCGGGGCCTTTGTAGAGCCAGCCCCCGCAAGGTCCGTGCGTGAGCGGCAAGGTCATTGAGACAGTCAAGCAGCCGTTCTGGCCGTACATGGACGGGACCGTGTCTGCAAACGGTCCGCAGGGTCACCCGCAGGTCTGAGAGTGATGTAGCGGCCGTCAGCAAGCGCAAGTCTTGAAAGTCGTAGTTGACAGTGAGGCGCAGCTGCGTCAGGTTCGGGAAGGCTGCAGCCAGCACCGGGCCGAGCTCGCGATCTGCGAGCACACCGCGCTCGAATGGGGCATGCTGAGACTTTGGCAGCTTGCGCTGGCGCAGCGCGAGCTGGCGAAGGGTCGGCTGCTTGCGCTCGCGCAGCGCGAGCTCGGTGACGCTGGCGACGGTAAGGTGGCGCCAGCGGCGGCACACGCGCGCGAGCGGGCACCGGCCGGAGGTGCCGAGCCCGGCGTGGGCGGGCGGGTTGGCGGTGCGCACGAGGATCGGCGTCAGGCAGTCGTCCGGCAGGTCGTCCATGGCGGCGCTCTCGCCGTGGGCGAGCGCGGGCTGGGCACAAGAAAGAATGCGGCCGCTGAGATTGACGAGTGGCTGTGATTCGGAGATGGAAGCGCTCCCTCCCCAGGTGGCCGTCTGGCTCGGCAGGCCCCGCGGGGCCGGGCGGCAGTGGTCGCAGCGGCAAGCTGCAGGCGGGACGAATGGATGTGGAAAGGCCTTGATTAGGTGATGGGTGCATTGAGGGGAAAAAGCGCTTCCGAAGTTGATGGAGAAGCCCCCTTCCCACAACAAGAAACAAAGCAGCTACATATCACTCAGTACCCCTGCTAAGCAGCCTCAGGTCAGAGAATAGGCAAGCCCTTCCGTCTCTGTCTGGAGGCTGTGCTTTTCGGCCTGGCCGCGACGTCACGGCCGCCCGCCAATTTCGAAACTTGCGAAGGCACCAGGCGGCTTGGACCGGTGTCATGGAAGTGCTGACGGCTGGACTCGGACTCATCACTGAGGGCATGCGCCCACGCATGACACCATGCGCAAGCGTCCTCCGAGGGGGCGATGTGGTGTGAGGTAGCCAATTTGTATAAGCAAGTAGATTGCTCTAGGTCGACCCCGTCCTGATTGGGGAAAGAACGACTTGTAAGCGAGAGGCTTGACGAAACGCCCACGAGATGCGCCCTACATAGCTCGCATGACGCCATGCGCGAGCCTCCCTCAAAGGGGAGTGGTGCGATAGATGAGCCCTGTCAAAGGGAAGAATGGCAGCTGCTGATATGAAAAGAGCGGCTGTAAGAGGCCAGCCAGATGCATACAGGTGTTCATCACGGAGCCACCAGGCTAGGCAGACAGGGCGCTCTTAGTACCCCCGTGTCAGCAGTAAAAAAACGACATGCCAAGCATGGAGCCATGCACGAGCCTCCCTCTCAAGGCTGGGGGTGGGGGTGGGGGGGGGGATGAGAGGGGGTTCTGATTGATAAGCCATATCAAAGAACATCTGAATCGCTTGATGTAGACCGCATCTGAAATTGGAGGACTAATGCTGGGCTTCAGGAAAAGCTGAGTGGCATGTGCAAGCGTCTCAGAATAATATCAACATCAACGAAGAGCTGCCTGATGGCTCAATAAAGGTCGGGCAACCGCAGGCCAATAAGGCCGACGCGGGGGAGGGCTGGAAGGCGCTACCTCCAGAAGAATGCGGCAGACCTCCAAACAGCGATGTTCGGGGTCGTTCCCCCTGTACAGACGGCTCCTCAAGGCAAACACCCACTACTCCCGAGACTGCAGCTTGCCGCTACGCCCGTCACTTTCCCGGCGACCGCTTCACCTGCCAAGCCGGGACGTCCACTCGGGGGAGCAGCCCCTCGACCGCCGTGCCGTGCCCGCGCCCCGCGCCAGGCTCCGCCATGGACGACCTGCCGGACGAGTGCCTGACGGTCCTCGTCCGCGCCGCCACGCAGCCCGCCCCGCGCGGCCCCTCCCGCTGGGGCCCGCTGGCGCGCGTGGGCCGCCGCTGAAGAAGTGCTCGGCCATAGAGAAGAGGGGCTGGCAAAGCCAGCCCTCAAAAGACTGGTCAGTGTCCAAAGCCAAAGAAAGAGGAGCCGGAAAAAGGACTACACCACAAAACACTACAAAACACGTAGACGATGCAGAGGGAAACTTAAGTACTTACGAGTGAGCAACATCAGGTCTGAGTAGCTCGCTGCAGGGAAGGAGGCACTCCGCCGAGACCAGAGGCGGCGGCCATGGCACGGCCTGCTCGCGTGTGGACGGCGTGGGCAAGGGAACGTTGAAACGATACAGCCAAGCGCATGCAGAAGACTTGGGCGAGCGCACCGGCGGCGTTGACGCCGGGCATCGCCCCCGTCAGACCCGGCCGCCGGTCAATGGCCTGGCGGGCAAGCCGCTGAAGGAGATCAGCCAGCGGCTGCCGAAATCCCCGTGTACATCCATCGCCAGGGCCGCTGGCGCCGCCTGGCCGCCGCCCTCGTCACCGACCTCGCGCTCCGCGAGCGCAAGTGGCTGCAGACGCCGCAGGCACTCACGCGGCCCGGCGTGCTCGATTACCAGACTTTCGGCCCGGCGCTGGCCGCAGCCTTCCCCAATCTCACACGGCTACGCCTCACCGTCTACTCCTTTCACGACTTTTTCTTGCTGGAGGCCGCAACCGCGCTCTTAGACCTGCAGGTGGCCCTGCGAGGCGTTTGCAGACATGATCACGTCCGTTTGCCGCAAGAGCAGCTGCTCCGCTGTCTACATGACCTCACCGCTCACGCACACATTCTACGGGGGCTGGTCCTCCAGTGCCCCCCGGCCTTTACGACTCATGTCCTTGCGCAGCTTACTGTCCTCGAAAGCCTCTCTTTGGATGACGGTGACATTTCTGGTAAGCCGCTAAGGCTGCACTCGTCACGAGTTCTACTTCGAAGTAAAAGCCTACTCCTAAGTCAGATTCCTGTAATTTCAGGGCAAGCCCACTCGCTTGCTCGTTCATGGAAAGGCATTGACTGGCCGATGGTGGTGATGACGCCACTGCAGATGCGGACATCCAGACTGTCGTTGGCGCATGCAACCGCCTCACGGAGCTAGATCTCAGCAGCTGCAAGCGGCCAACCAGGTCTCTCACAGATGCAGCGTTGCTCTTCAGATTGCCGAGAACTTGCCGCAGCTACTAGCCTTCCGCTTGACTGGCTATAGAGACATCACAGACGCCGGGATCATTGCCATAGCCTCGGCTTGCCTGCTGCAGGAGGTTCGCGTTGACAAATGTCAGAGGCTTTCACCAGTCTCTTTTTTGGCGCTGATGTCATTGTGCAACTTGCTGACGCGGTTGCTTGGCCATTGGCACTGGATTGGCCGATGGCTGAGTATGGATTCAGCCGCAGCCAATCCATCAAGGTTGCCGGTAATTGAAATATACATGCCACGCGTTTTCAACCACACTCACTCTATCAAGAACATAGCTGCATCCTGCTCGCAATTGCAAGAACTCCAACTTTTTGGCTCACACCACGGCCTCACTTGGTGGCTGAAGGATTGCAACGAGCTTCCATCCCTTATGGTGCTCAAGCTGGTGGCCTGGAGAGTGGATGCTTGCACCTTAGGTGCCTTCTTAGCGAAGGCCTCCCGTTTGGTGGCCCTTGTCCTCAGGAAGATCCAGTTCACGGGGGAGCCCATGTACTTTCCCAGGACATTGTTTTTGCTCCGTTTCCTCGAATGTAATTTCCGTTGGGGCACAGAAGATTGCATGCACGGTTTCTGGAACCTCGGCGACTGGTGCCCTGGCCTGTCAACACTGCGACTTGCTGAAGTCTTCAAGCTGCCACGGAAGAACGACCGGGCAACACAACTTGCAGGTTGCAACCAGCTTGTCAGTCTGGAGCTTGGTAACAATGTCTTCTTGGCAAGAGCAGCCTCCAACGCGGACAACAACTTGGCGCTTCCGTGCCCTTCAGAGGTGGCAATGACCTCTGGTGGTGACTAGATGCTTTGCAGAAATATCTCTCGGTTGGTGAGCCCATGCACAAGCTTGAAAACTGTGCAGTTATGACCATTGCTGGCATTGTGACGAGCATGACTTCATCCAGAAAAATCGACGATTTCCTAGCCACTTGCAGCAGACTAGCGTAATTGCGTGTGGCCGGCCTCTCTTATACACAATCGAAAATGCTGCCGCAAGACGTTGCAGACCTCCAGTTAACAAGACATTTGTAAGGCTAGAAGTGGCCTCCCTTTCAATGTCATGCGCACCGCGCGCCTCCTCTCTTTATAAGGCTAGAATTGGGCCTCCCTTTCAATTTCATGCGCACCGCGCGCCTTCTCTCTGCAAACCTTTATCATGGTTGGTCTGCAACAACAGCTCGTCTGGAGAGGGTGGAAGAGCGATGAGAGGCCGATTATGGTGAAGCTCATGATTACTTTTCCAAATTCCGCATACTTCATTAGTCCTTACTTAAATGAACTCTATGCCATGCGATGTCTAAATTGTACATCATTGGCAGATTAGCAGACGAACTACGACTCAGTCAAAAGGTGTGGCCGCAACCTGAACGGCTGCTCGCTTCTTTGCCTGGCTAGGCAAGTAGGTCGTTCTGCAAAAGTCTTGATTTCCATTTGAGCCCTGCACAATTCACCGTGTGGCGCTCCAGACTTCTTTTTGTTAAAATTGACATTGTATAACAACATCATCGTAACGCCAATATTGCAGCGGCGCGTGACACTTGCCGTCCATACACGCTTTATCAATGTACGAGGACCGCATAACAAGCATTCCTGATGCTTGCTCTCATGCTGCGACGAGCCGCTATCACAGCAGCGCGTGACAGTTGCCGTCCATACACGCTTTACTAATGTACCAGGACCGCATAACAAGCACTCCTGATGCTTGCTCTTATGCTGCGACGTCACAAGGGTCCAGGGTAATGTAGAGTTGAGGGGCTGATGGAGTCCTAGTCCTTGGCATCTCAAAGTCTTCCAGTTCGTCATCCCTTACGTTAGGGATCCGTTACATTAGGGATCCGATCCATCCTAGTGAAACAGAGTCAGTCTGGGCTGTGCACCACGCTCCCTCCTCGCAGCAGTAAGCATTGCAGCGTCCGTGTCCCTCGGAGCCTCTATGGTGTCCGTACGTAGCGTTCCCACCAATTTGAGGGCGCTAACCCTCGTATTGATGCTTACATGTAGTATCTGTGGCGCAAGACAAGTAACTTCCGGCGCCCTGTCAGCATCATCTCGGTGACGCGAAGAGAGACGCGCGCATGACGCGCGATGTGACGGGCGGGCAACAGGGCCACGCATTCCGCGCTGTGCCAGGACGGGATGGGCTTCGACACTTGGAGACGCAGTCGCTAGAGGTCTTCTCATTGGAGACGCAGTCGCTAGAGGTCTTCTCTGAGAAGCCCCGACTCCAAATCGCATAGAACCAGGTCACGCTTGTTGGTCACGAGGACTTTGACTTGGTGTGTCACAGGTGCAGCTGTAGAGCTTTTGCTCGTGCTGCGAAAGGCTGTTGCATGTCACTGTTTCGGTAAGAGTGCATTGATTGCATCTTGCGCCTGCCTTGTTGCATCTTGTGGAAGTTGGTCCATTGGACCTTGTCATCCAGATCAGTCACCTGTCTAGTGCCACATTGGGATGTCATGCCGTGGACTGCTGGTCACTCTTACTTTGCAATAGTACTTTGCACCCCCAATCGGGTGATGTATTGGACTTTGGACTCTCTTTTGAGGGTGTTCATTGATTGTTCCGGACACTTGTTTCATTGCACTGTCATAGTGTCTGTGGTTATATTTGTCTTGCAACGTCATCTGCTGCGGAGGAGCACATTCTTTGCACATTATCACTCAAGCCGATACTTACGATATCTTCTTTGGGGCACTAGCTACTCAGTACCAGTAGTATTTAGAGTCGATTACTATGCGGAATAGACCTTTATTGACCTGGCTGGCGAATTGCTGGCACTTTATAAGCCAGGTCGCCTCTTGGAAAGGAATGTAGGTCTGTGGACGTGTTGCTTCTGTCATAAGGGCCAATTTCTCTCACAGCCAATGCCTAACATTGAAAGCGCTGTTGTTTTCCGAGGAGCCGCCTGGAGGGGCAGTAAGTCGGTCTCCACGTCCGCAGCCGTCTGCTCCAGCATGCGATCACTATGCCAGATGAACCGCTGGGACACGGTGGCGGCGACCTGCGCCCGGCTGCCTAGGTACTCTGCCCGACAGGCGCGAGCAAGCGGGCGGCAGCCTAGACCACCACGAGTCACTGGCAGGGAGGCCTGTTGAAGAGCGGCCGGTGACTCGAGCAAGGCCGGATGCTGGAGCAAGGGCCGCAGCGCTAGCCCGGACGCCCATCGAACGTTGCAAACGCAGCCTGCGCTGCGAGGAGCGGGGAAGGGCCTGGACCAGGTACTGCGGTCGCTGCGCAGTGCACCTGGTAAGCATTGCCAGCGCCAACTGCATGTTCTGCAGCTCCGGAAAGTGGTCCGCAGGCCGGAGGTGCTCCAGCACCGCACCTGCAACTTGCTCTATGACGTTGTAGTAAGCTCCTCCAAAGGTGGCGGGGACTGTGAAAGGCCAGCCCAGGAAGGATGGACAAGGTCCAAAAAATCGACAGGCGCGGATACCACCCAGCTACTGCAAATGGTCTACAGCGAATGGGATCTTAGTAACTCCGAGTCAGCAGTCGCAAAGTCGGGTTGATCTGCTGCAAAGCACTGGCCTCTTGCCGCGCGCCTACCACCTACGGACCGTTGTGGGCAGGTAGTTGGACCAGCCCATCCCCACAGTCCTACCTCGCGCAGCGCTTATTACGAGGCCATTTGCCCTGTGCCGCGCGCGCACCGCGATTCGCATTCCCATCGTCAGGCCCGCCCCTCCAGAAAAGGACCTTGGGCCTCCCTCGTCACACCTTCAAGGAAAACGTGAAAAGTGTAATGAGTGTTGGAGGACCTGAGTGGCCAACATAAAAGCAAGCATAGCATGTACATCACCTGCAACTTAGCTGACCCGCTTAGCATGTACAGTCGCCCAGGTGATGCCTAAATACTGGACGGCAATTGACAAGCCCTTGTGCCAGCTACAGCTCGACCAGCTTTCTGATGCAAAGCATGGGCCTGAGCTCGTCGCAAAGAGGCTGACACACGAGGTCGCAAAATGGCAAATCTGCTGCCGGCATACCCATCTCGCCTGGAAGCATATCTTCACGTCGTGCATATCCTAGACTTGTGATGTCTCAAGTAGGGTATGCGGAAGGCGTGGCAGGTATAGCGCTATCAGTAGTGGGCTGAGACCAGACTCGGGATTGCAATCAGTGAACCCCAGAGAGAGCAGGCGCGCAGTGCGCATGCAAGCCAATAAAGTGTTCCGGCAGGAGAGGAAGGCACAGCCCTGCCTGCTTGCTGCCCCAGCCCATCGCCGCCGCCCTGCTGACCGCTGCTGTGAGCTGCTACCGCATGCGTCTATCTATGTCCCAAGCGGTTCAGGGGCTTGCTATACACCGCCGAGCCGGTCGCGCCCTTGCAGCAGCCTTTGGCTTGCGCGGCGGGGTTCATCTTCCTCTCCTCAGCTCATCTGACTTCCTATCGCCGGGTACTATGCGCGCCCTCTTTGCCTAGTGGGTGGCTCTGCTTATATAGTCTTGAATACCCTCCTACACTACTCTGACTACCCCCGCAGTGATCACCTCCTACCAGCTGCAATTGACACCTTCGGCTGCATGGGTCCTCGCTTTCATACCTACTCGAGCAGATCGCGAGTCTGAGATATGCTTGACGTGAGGGTATGCTCCCAGCCTAGATGGGCATGCCGGCAGCCTACTTGTCGGTTTTGCGACGTCGAGTATCAGTCTGTCTGCAGCGAGCTCAGGCTCATGCTCTGCATCAGAAAGCTGGTCGAGCCTTAGCTGGTTGCACAAGAGTTTGTCGTTTGCCGTCAGGCATCAGTTAGCGACCTCTATGTGCTGACTCGTGGTTACTGAGCGGGTCAGCTTAGCAGTATGTGATGTACAGTCGTCAATGTGCTTGCCTCTATACTTGGCCACACAGGCTCTCCATCACTTGATTCACACTCCATTTACCTCTGGATGCACCTGGCTGGCATTTACAGCCGCTCTATTTAATCTGTAGCTGCATTCAAAGGTCCTGCTAATGAATGCTGCGCAGCCCGCTGCTGAGGTCCACCGAAGGCTTTCTGTGAGTGCCGTAGCTGCGCCCCATCATGGACCAGCTGCTGACTTCCGACCCTCAGTAGAGTCACCGCCTGCTGGCTGTGCCTAAGGGTGAAACCTCCGCTGCGCTGTGTGTTGGTGCTTCACAGTGTAGGAGGATTAGCCCTTATAAGTGAAGCCAAGTAGGACGCTCTGACCCTGACTGTGTACACAGGGGTCGAGTCGTTACGTCTGTCCTGCACGTCGTCTTTTACACCATCAGGAAAACCTGAGTTCCTGACGGCATTGGGTGGCGCCATTACAGTCTCGAGGGTGGAATTTGTAGCAACCCAGACTGACCCAATAACCCATTGTCATGGAGGTCAGGGATGTTGTCACTGAATATCTTCTTGGATGCCTTGATAAGGGAGCTCTGATCCGCTTTCATAATCTAATCCAGCCCTGAACTTGTGCACGTGACAGCATGAGGACAAGCACCCGAAATTGTTGTTGTCCTACTCAAAGTCTAATCTGCTCTGTGTACAGCAGTCTAAGATCACTGCTGTATGATGTAACACCGAGCAGACTCATTTCCACTCATTTGTGCAATGACAACTACTCTGAAGACAGTAGTTCCGGAAAGAGTCAGAAAAATGTATGCTCAATTGAAGTGTACCGACAAATGCAAGCACTGAAGAGAGATTGTGCCAAACTTATCCAGTGTAGTCGGTTGACTGGCCAGAGTTTAGGACCGGCTGTTCAAAGTGAGAGGCACAAATTTGAGGAAATCGTGCTCCGTTTCTTGCTCTGCCACTAGTTTACAATTAATGGATTGCAATTGATGTACTTCAAAGATGGAATCTCATGGTGCACGCGAAACTTGAAATGCAACCCCATGATTATTGAAAGTAATGATGGGCTTCACCACAATCGACCACCCATCGCTCTTCCACCCTCTCTAGACGTGGAGCGTGAGCTCGGTGACGCTGTTGGCCACTAGGCAAAGCCAGCGGCGGCACACGGGCGCGAGCGGGGCCCAGCCGAGGGCGTCGAGCAGGGCTTAGTCGCCGGCGTGCGGCGCGGCGGCGCGGGCGAGGACCGCCGCCAGGAGCTCGTCCGGCAGGTCGTCCATGGGGGCTGTTCTGTCGGCGTTCATAGCGAGAGCGCCGCGGCGAGGGCTGGGAAGTGACATTAGTCAATTCTTTTCGGGCGGGCTTCTCACAGCCCTTGCCCCTATTGGGAGCGTCACTCCTTCGCCTTTGGCAATCTTGTGACAATCTTGTGGTTCAGGGTGCGAGGGCTGTGAAAAGTGTGTGTGGAGTGATGGAGACCTGAGTGGCCAAGTACATGGTAAGCACATTGACCGATACATCAGCCAGCCCGAAAAGCTGAAATCCAGCCAAAAAAGATGGACGAAGTCCAACGGGGCCGAAAAGCGCTGAAAGAGCTGGGAGAACCAATTACAGCATTACAGCCATTCATCAGGTCTGTCAAGAATGTCCTCAAGGAGGCGTTGACCTGCCGGTTGGGTTTCGGAGTGTAGGATCTGCACGTTGCTAGTAGAAGAAGTGCTAGTGAGGGCTATATGAACAAAGTTTTGGCGAGGTTCAGACATCCGACCGGCGGCCCGGAGAGGCAACGGGGTGGAGGAAGCTTGCAAAGTATAAAATAATGGGCGGCCAACGTGGCCAAGTACAACGGAAGCACATCTGATGACGTACATCATCCACTGCCGTCGACCCGCTCAATCATCACGAGTCAGCACATAAGGGTCGCCAATTGATGCCTGCATACCGGATGGATGGATAATGGAGGATGGCTTTCAAGCTCTTCTACCACCAACAAGAGCTCTTCTACCACCTAAACGCCCAGCTTTCTTGTGCAAAGCATGAGCCTGAGCACGCTGCAAAGAGTTAGACACACGACATCGCAAGAAAGAGACAGATTATGCAGCAAGCCCATCGCAGGCGGAAGCACATCTGCGCATCGTGCCTAGCATAGATTTGCAATGTTCTCGATGAGGGTGTGGAATCGAGGACTGATATAGCCAATGATATCGACTGCAGCTGGCAGGAGCTCACAGCAGCGGGGGTAGTCGATGTGGTGCTGCAGCTCTATATTCTGCACTGCCCACTGCGTGGCCAGCGATGGGGGTCGATGCTGGACCTTTGCATGCCTCCATGATAACGACAACGACGAAAGCCCATGATCCTGCGCCACGTTGCACGCCCACTATGTCGTCATGCAGCGGAGATGGAGCGAGCACTGATTGATGGAGGGCCCGAGTTGCCTAGTACAAAGGCAAGCACATCGAGAGATGTGCATGACCTGCTGCTAAGCTGACCCGCTCAGTAACCACGAATCAGCACGTTGAGCTCGCTAGATGATGCTCAAATACGGGACGGCAAATGACAAGCCCTTCTGCCACCAGCTGAAGCTCGACCAGCTTTCTGGTGCAATGCATGAGCCTGAGCTGGCTGCAAAGAGGCTGACACACGACGTCGCAAAAACGACAGGTATGCTGCCGTCATGCCCATCTCGGCTGCAAGCATATCCTTACGTCTCGCACATCCTAGACTTGCGATGTTCTCAAGTAGGGTACGAGAACGAGGACACCTGCAGCCAAAGGTGTCATTTGCGACCAGTAGGAGGCGTTTGCTGCGGGGTTAGTCAGAGCGTTACTGCAGCTTTCTCTGCTCTGCACTTCCCACTGCGTGGCCAGCAGTATAACTGTTGCTCAAACTGTCGTACAACTCCGTCAGAATCACATCGACCAAGGTGTGGACCTCCGCCAGGTTGTACCACCACAACGTCTAGGGTGCGACGGGTGGGACGGCGGGGAGAGCGCAAAGAAGCAGCTCTTGCACAGTAAGGCGGTGGCCTGTCCGGCCCTTTGCACCTTGTCTACTTAAATCAAGAAGCAAGCGCGGCCAGATTAACTGGTGGCTGGGAGAGGCCAGCCCAAAAGAATGGACAAGGTCTGAAGCTCATCAAGCTCTCACAGAAGGGCGGAGGGCTGTAAAAGCTCAATCCGGAAATAATGGACGAGGTCCGAAGGGGCCGGAGAGTGCTGAAGTACGTGTGGGCCTTTCCAAAGTCCTCCAGCACATGCTTCGATGTGTTGAGGGAAGTGAACGTAATGCCACCCACAGTCTTCTCAAAGACGCTATGTACGGCTTGGTGCGTGAGGCAGGTTACCATACGGCCATGGAGGTGTCGGGCATCATGCCGGTACTTCAGAAGCGTGGCACACCTTACATCTGGCGTCTGGATGTGGTTGCTACCCCGCGGAGGAGCGGTGGGCCTCGTCTTCTCCTGGACGTCGTCCTTATCGACGCATCCCAACCAGGGGCACCCACGCCGACTGTGCCAGGTTGGGCAACACATCGTGCGGAGAAGAGGAAGGAGCGACATTATAAGGACCACCCCCGGGGCGACCACTTCTTCCCATCCGCCCTGGACATATACGGCGGCTACGGAACGAAGTGGTCCCTCCTCCTCCATCGCCTGGACAGCATGTCGATGCCCGCCGACGTAGTCGGGCGGGTAGCTCAGGGCATTCCAGCGTCCCGCAAGCCATCGGCTAGAATTGGCCTCTGTTTCATGTGCACCGCGCGCCACCTCTCTAGGGGTCCCTGGCTCGCGCCTTGCATCTGCGAGCTGGCCGTCCTCTGGCTAGCTGCCGCCTCTGGCTATCGTCAAGGGGACTAGAAGCGCCAAGGCAACCGCTCTGCGGCAGCTATACTTTCGCTCTGTCGGACTGGCGGATGCTTATTAGGGGTAGCTAATTGGTGGTACTTGCTTAGTTGCGTGTCCATCTTTCTGGGCTGGCATTCACACCCCTTGTCCCCTTAAGAAGAGCCACGTTTTTCTTGTGTGAGGCCAGCCCACAATTGAAGGACAAGTCCGAAAGAGCGAGGAGGTGCAAAGACACGAGACTGCTCCGTGAATTCTGCAGATGAGCTCTGAAAAGCCAGCCCACAAAAGAATGAACAAGTTCCAAACGGAAGATGAAATAAGCTGGAAGACGTAGAGACCAGGGTGCCTGCTGAGTAACCACTAAACAGCAGCCGCTAAGTCGGAGAAAGTAGCAGCAGGAGAGAAACAAAATTGGATGGGGCGAGGGCTGTAAAGGCCAGCCCAGAAGGACGCACTTGTCATTAGCCGCATACGTTGCCAGGGCCTCTGCAGACAGAGAGGAAGAACGGGCGGGGTACTGCGGACGCTGTGCTATGCTCTTGGGTAAGCATGGCGAGCGCCAGTGATGTTGTGCAGTCCAAGGAGGTGGGCCGCTGGCTGGAGGTGCGCCTGTAGCTGTGCTCCGCACGAACAATGGTGCACCGAGTAGGATTTCAAAAGGGGTGAGGCCGCTCAGCAAAGAGAAGAAAGAGTCTTCCAGTAGAGGGCGATGGCTGTGAGTGGCCAGCCAAGTAAAGAATGGACAAGTTCGAAGGGGCCAGAGAAGCCTTAAAGCACACAGAGACTCACACAGAGACTCAAGTGGCCACTGTTCGCTCGATAGCCCCTGATGAGCACCCGGAGGTCACAGAAATTAGTCTCCGAAAGAACAGGGAGTCCGGCACCTTGGGAGCAGCTTCAAGGGGTTTGGGAGCCTTGCGGAGACCAAGCGGCACACTTGTCCGCCCGGATGGTTGAGCTGTGGTGGCCAGCTGCTGCTTGTGGAAGGCGCCGAAGACACCCATCACGTCGCCAGGCTGCCAACCACTTTGATGTCAGGAAGGTCGGCATGATGACGCCAGGGTGCAGCAGTGGCCTTCAAGGCTCAGTTGTGAGCTCACGTGGAGAATTTTAATCTGCCCGTGGCATTGCTTGGCGCATGCCCGTCGTAGATTGCAATACTCCACCACCTTGCCGCTCCCTCTTCGTCAGAGAAGGTCACTAGGGTGGCCAGACGGTAGGAGGGAGAGGAAGGCCTTCCGTAGCTCCTCTGCAATGGCGCCGCGCTCCACGCTGTTGAAACACTCATGCAAATCCACAGGCAAGACCATCCAACCAGGGTGCAAGTCAAGGTTGGCGCATTCTTCGTGAACAACAGCTTCATCACCACTCCGCAACCCTGCGCAGTACTGATGGGGTGGGCCTGAGCCTGCCCCATATCTTGCTGCCTAAGCTAGGCCAGCCCCAAATGGATTGAATGGGCCGGGAAGTAGCAACGCAAGTGGCTACACCGAATGGGTGCTCAATGACCCGTTGGCAATAGCCGCAAGTCGGAGTACCTAGCAGCCGGAAAAGAGTTGCCAAATTACCAGCAGAATATACATATAAAGAACCACGTTGCCTATATGCTGAGAAGGGTGTCAGTGTTGTCTAGACATCTCGGACACACCCGCACCGGATGCACCAGGGAGAGTGGAAGTCTTACTTCATAGAAGCTTCAATATAGATAGAACCATCCCCTTAATTCCTGTCGACGCAGGACATCGATCATCAGGCACTCTGCTATATTCACGGAATCATTGTGTAGCAGCCCAACGAGATGCAATATCAGACGAAGTCAAAAATTGACGCTGCATTAGTAAGAAATCTGTAGACGTCAGAATCGGCTATGCTGCCCTCCTCACATTGGCAATACGTGCAACATTCTATAGCCACTGTGGTGACTTCCCTTTAGAACTGTGTTGACTCCCGAATAATTGCCGCATCAGGGTTGCCTGCGTGATACGTTTTGACAGACTGATAGTGGGAGCTGCACTAGAGCAGAGCTTACTTCACATCATTGCAAGCCATGAGATGTGCTTGTGCCATTCTGATGAGATATAGTTGACTAGCAAAGCAAAGGAGCGAGTGGCTGTTCACGTTGCGGACACAGTAAAGACATGTGCCATCCGCTCCTGCCAGTAGCTGTCAACGAAGATATCGAAAAGAATATCAAATAGCAGTCTCATGATGAACGCGAAATTTGAAAAAATAATCATGAGCTGAACCAAAGTCGGCCTTCCATCGCTCTTCCACCCTCTCCAGACGGGCTACTCTTGCACAATGCGAAGTGAACTCTGCAACATCTTGCGGCAGCCGTTTGACCTTTTTATAAGGGAGGCCGGCCACATGCACATATGCTAATTGGCTGCAATTGTTAAGGAGGTCGGCAATCACGAGGATGTGTATATCATCGGGGCAAGGCCAGCTACAGCATATGAGGACACTCTGCAGGCTTCTGCGTAGGCTCGGCAAGCGACAGATACTCTGATAGATCCACAGACCTTCATTCCAATCTGTGTTCATTGCCACCTCTGTAGGGCACGGAAGTGCCAGTAATCTATCCTCAGTGGGGAATCTATTGTCAGTCCTTGCGAAGGGCACTCGACCAAGCTCCAGGCTAACAAGCTTACTGCAATTTGCAAGAATTGTTGCCCAGTCCTCGCTTGAGTGCAGGCGAAAGTCGTCGGCAAGTCGGAGTGCTGACAGGCCAGAGCACCGGCTGCCGAGCTTCCAGAAGCCATCCATACAATTGTTTTCTCTCCGACAATCAATAAAGTCGAGGGAACGGAGCGATGAAAGACTGGTAGGGAAGTCCAAGTCTGGCCCAAGGAGATAATTTTGTGAAGACTGAGGGCCATCAAGTGGGGGGCCTTGGCCAAGAAGGCACCCAAAAGCGAAGCTGGCAGTTTCCCCAGGACTAACTTCAGCACCAAAAGGGATGAAAGGGATGGAAGCTCGTTGCAAGCGAGCAGCCACGAATTGACTGCACCACCTGAGCCAAGAATGTGAAGTTCTTGCAACTGCGAGCACGAAGTAGCTAGGTCCTTGATAGCATCAGTGTTGTCGTCATCTGGTGAGATGTGTATCTCTACTACCTGCAACCTCAAGAATCTGGATGCAGCTGACGCCGGCGGCAGTCTGTCGCAAATCCAGGGCCTGAGGCCGAGCAACCGCGTCAGCGAGCAGCATGATGACATAAGTGCCCCGAGGGAAGCTGGCGATAGCCTTGGACAGGCTTGGAAGCCGACCTGCTGCAGCAGCGGGCAAGCGAAGGCTAGCGCAGTAATCCCCTCGTCCGTGATGTTCCCACAGCCAGTCAAGAGGAGCGATCGTAGCTGCGGCAAATTGTTGGCAATGTATTTGAGTCCTGCGTCTGTGAGAGAAGTAGAGGGCCCCGTGGAGATGCCAAGCTCTAGCTCCGTGAGACGCTTGCACGAGACAACAATAGTATGGATGTCCGCGTCTGCAATAGGTATTATCAATCAGACCTGCCCGTCAAGTGCCCATTGCTTTACAAAAAGGGAGCCGAATTTTTGTGACCGGGTATTGACCATCTATGGCAAGCGTCTAGGTCGGAGCACGAAGTACAGAATAGTGTAGCGGCTCACCAGAGAAGTCACGCGAAGTCATTTTTTGGACGGCGTAGGCAAGATATTAAAAGAGCGGCTGTGAAAGCCAGCCAGATGCATACAGGTGTTCATGACGGAGCCACAGGCTAGACAGCCAGGGCGCTCTTAGTACCCCCGTGTCAGCAGTAGGAAGTCAGATGAGCTGAGGGGAGGAAGAGCAACCCCGCTGCGCAAGCCAGAGGCTGCTGCAAGGGCACGACCAGCGCGGCGAAGCAAAGCAAGCGCTTGGGAACGCTGTAGCGACATAGACAAACGCTTACGGTAGCAGGACACAAGACCCAAAGGCACCGAGCCACCGGGAAGGGCTGCACCCTGTTCCCGGCGCCGCTGGTCAGCTTGAGATGCCAGTAGCGAAAGTAACGAGGACCACCGACCCCCGTAACACCCATGGATGTCCATGGCCAGGGGGTAAAAGGTATCACCCGCCGGGTGGTCCTTGTACTTGTGCAACTTCTTCTGTTCGGCCACCTTCACGGCATAGCCGGTCTCAGAAGTTACGGGGCCCTTCGTCCGGAAGCTTTCGGTTAGGACGACGTCCATGAGAAGCCGCTTGCCACCTCCCAGGGGGACGCCGACCAGATCGACACGCCGCGTCCGAGGGACCCCGTTGCGGAGCCGGACGGGCATCACCCCGGTGCTCTCCAACGCCACTTGATATCCCGCCTCCTTGACGATGCCATACATGGCGTCATGTAGGAGGTTGTGGGAGCGAAGTCATGGAGAGACTCTCGAGGACCGTGAGCTGGGCAATTGTGGAAACCAGTTCGGGTGGGGGGCACTGGAGAGTCAGCCCCCGCAAAATTGGTGCGTGGGCAACAAGATTCTTTAGGCCCTCAGTCAGCGGCCCTGGCTGGACGTGGACGTGTTCATAGTGTTGGCACGCGGACCGCAGGGTCACACGTAGGTCTGAGAGTGCAGTGGCGGCCGTCAGCGAGCGGAAGTCGGGGAATGTCGTGGAGAAGTGGACGGTGAGGCGTAGCAGCGCGAGGTTCGGGAAGGCTGTGGCCAGCGCCGGGCCGAGCTCCCGCCTCCTGAGCACCGACGGCGCTTGCCCGGTCGAAAGCTGCCTGCGCTCGCGTAGCGCGAGCTCAATGACGGAGGCCTTGACCAGGCGGCGCCAGCGGCGGCAGACGCGCGCGAGCGGGAGCCAGCCGGAGGCGCCGAGAGGGACGTGGGCGGTCGGCGCGGCGGCGCGGGCGAGGACCGCCGCCAGGCACTCGTCCGGCAGGCTGTTCATGGCGGGCGGAGCGTCGAGACGAATGCGGCTGAGACGAGAGAGCGCCGGGGCGAGCGCTGGACCGGCTCTGGAAGAAAGATAGAAGAAAGAAGGAAGACTGTTACAGTACAGGGCGATGGCTGTGATTGGCCAGCCCCGAAAGAAGGGCGTCTCGGGTCGAGAGAGAAGGTCTCGCCCATTGAGGATAGAAGAAAGAAGTGGCTCTCCCAATGGGGGCAAGGGCTGTGAGAAGCCAGCCCGAAAAGAATTGACAAGGTTCGAAGGGGCCAAACTACGAGCTAAGCAGCGACTGCGGGGCCTGAAGATTGAGGATAGGGGCTGGAGAAAGCCAGCCCAGAAAAGAATGAACAAAGGACGAGAAGGGGCCAGGGGAAGTACGAAGAACAACAAGCACTGAAAAGAAACGAAGCAGCTACGAAGCACTCAGTAACCCCTGCTAAGCAACCTCAGGTCAGAGAGACTGGGTTCCTGGAAGCGGGTCCCCTAGCCAGAAAAGAAAGAGGAGCCGAAGAAAGGATCACACTACAAAACACTGCAGAACACAGAAACGATGCAGAGGAAAGCTCAGTACCCACGAGTGAGCAACATCAGGTCTGTGTAGCTCGCTGCAGGGAAAGAGGCACTCAGCCGAGACCCAGAGGCGGCGGCCATTGCACGGCCTGCGCGCGTGTGGACGGCGTGGGCAAGGGAGCGTTAAAGCGATACGGCCAGGCGCATGCCAGAGCCAGAGCCAGAGGCAGAGCGCGAGAGAGGGCGCGCGGTGCGACTAGAATTTGGGGTTGGCGTGCAGGCCGAGCCAGTACAAGACGTGGGCGGATTTTGAACCGGATCGGCTGGGCACTAACAACGGGGTCTGATGCAGCCGGTATCTGGAGACAAGGCGCGCGGTGTCCGTGACATTGAGGAGTCCCAGCCGACCCAGTGCAATGTTCAGCCACAGTGCCGACGCACAAGCAAGTGCAGACAGACGGCGCAGATGGAGAGCGCGATTGCGCATTACAGCGGCCTGCTTGAGCCTCTTCACCTTGTTCCCTTCAGACCCTGGCAGAGTGCTGACTTGGCCAGCCTGTTCTACTTTGCATTTTTAGCTTCGCACAACCTGGGTGAGGCTCCAGGCTGACCTTCTCCACTCAGCTGCTCTCTGCTGCTTGGCAGCAACCGGAGGTCAAGGCGCCTCGCCTCCAACAGGAAGCGTGGAATTAGCTTATTCACGGTCAAAAAGCCGAAAGAAGCGGGAACCGCCGCCGGGCGGGATGGCGACCAGGTCGGCGCGTCGTGTATGGGGAAAGGTCAGCTCAAGGTCCTCCCCTCATGATATGCAGATGAGTTCCCGGCTGACATGGGCTTGCCAGCTGCATATCTGTCGTTCTTGCGACGACGAGTTTCGGCCTGTTTGCAGCGTGCTCAGGCTAATGCTTTGCACCAGGAAGCTGGGCGAGCTCTAGATGGTGGCAGAAGGGCTCCGTATCTGCCATCTAGTATTCAGGCATCAATTAGCGACTTTCATGTATTGCCCCGTTATTACTGAGCGGGTCAACCTGCTGTAGGTTATGTAGGTCTTTAGATGTGCTTGCCTTTATACTTGGCCATTTGGCTTTCGTTTGTTTCTAATTCACGACATTCTCCCGTGGAGGGGCGGACCCTACAATGGGTTACGAATCCAGGGGAACGGCGCGTGCCGCGCACGTAGCTGTTTACCTCTTTTCTTTTTCTTCTGCTGCTACTTTCTCCATCTTAGCGGCTGCTGACTAGGGGTTACTGAGCAGGCACCCTAAGTGGTCTCTACATTCCCAGCTGTTATTATCTTTCAATTAAGAGTTGTTGATGCTTTCGTGGGCTGGCTTTTCACCCTCATCTGCAGAAGTCACGGAGTGTAGTCTCGTGTCTTTGCACCTCCTGGCCCTTTCGGACTTGTTCATTCAATATTGGGCTGGCCTCCTACAAAAGGAAGTGACTCTTCCGAAGGGGGCGAGGGCTGTGAAATGCCAGCCCAGAAGAATGGACACACAATCAAGCAAGTACCACCACTTAGTAACCCCTAGTAAGCATCCGCAAGTCCGAAAGACCGCAAGTATAGCTGCCGCAAAGCAGTCCCCTTAGCGGTTCTAGTCCCCTTGGCCATAGCCAGAGGCGGCAGCTAGAGCAAGGCCAGCTCGCAGGTAGGCGTGGACCAAGGACCGCTCGAGGGATCTGGAAAGGCGCATACACATTTAGCACTTTTCGGCCCCTTCGGACCTTCTTTGCTATTTCAGTCTTGAGCTTTCACAGCCCTCCGCCATTTTGGAAGAGCTAATTTCAAGTAGACTAGGTCAAAGGGCCGAAAGGCCATCGACTTACTGTAGAAGAGCTGCTTCTTCTTTGCTCTCCCCCCTCCCCCCCGGGTCGCATCCCGTTGCACCCTAGACATTGTTGGTGTACAACCTGGCGGAGGTCCACAAGCCTTGGTCGATGTAATTGTGACGGAGGCGTACAAGAGTTGAGCATCGACCCACACTGCTAGCCACACAATGGGGCGATGTGATGGCGTCCCCGTAAAAGTCGGACAACCGCTCAAAGAGCGTCACTCCTAGCCCCAGTCGCTCGGCCTCCTTGCTCAGAACCGTTGGCGGCAGCTGCAGATGGTCGCCTGCAAGCACGCATCGCCTGCCCTGGAGCAAAGCAATCCAGCTGGCCGCCTCAAGCGCTTGACCCGCCTCGTCTATGACGATCACATCAAACGTCGATGTCTGGAACAAAATAAACTGCACGCTGTGAATGAACTATCTGTATCAAGTACACACCCGAGTGGGTATGGGGTAGATTCTTTAAAGAGACAATGAGGCTCTGGTTGACTGGCTTAAGACTGCTTGACAAGTCGTACTGACTTTGACAAATATGGCTAGCTTAGCATGCACATATGTGGAGGCTATATACTGGTGAGTGATTGTGCCAATGGGGACGTATACAGTCTGTAAACATGGGCACGGCTTGCGCGCAGGTGGCGGGACAAAGCGCCGGTGAGAGTTGCAAGTATGACTTTGCTGTTCCTGATGATGGCAGCAGCAAGCGGCTGCTGGCGACGGCGCTCCTCCTTGGCCAGCCATCGCATATCCTGTCGCAGATTCGCCCTCTCTCTGCGATCACTGCTTTCCAGTAGCTTGACTTCAAGTTGCTGGACAATAAGAGAGCACTTGCCAGAAATCAATATTTATCAGACAAGGTCATCAAGGTGCCATGTCTTAGAGCCCCAGCGGCCATGCATATATGACCATTACCTCAGCAACCACGGCAATCTCATTAATGCAATCTGGTCACGGCGATCAGCCAAGTGCTGATTTGCACCTTCATCTCCTCGCGGGCATCGTTGGCGAGGGCACTGTTGTCACTCCGCAGAACTTGCGCATCCAGCGAGCATTCGAGCACCTGGGGCAGCAGCCTGGCTGGGTGGCCCAGCCGGACGAGCTTCACGTTCTGCGTGGCGAGCCGACGAGGTTGTCCACCGCAATGTTTGACGCTGCGCACGCGAGCACTTTGCGGCCCCTGCTCACCTCCTGCCCAAAGCAACATCAGACATTCTTAACCTGGAAAGACCACCTTCTCACCTATCTCCTTCTCCTTAAGAAGCTGATTGGCGCAAGAGCTGCACAGTCCTGAGCAGGACGCTGCGAAAAGCTTTGGTACCTGCAGGATGATCTCAACGACAGCAGTGGTCTTTCCAGTGCCAGGCGGGCCATGCAGCAGAAACACGTCGTTAGCTGACAGTGCCTTGAACACAGCGGCCTGCTGTGATTGGTCAAGCTGGCCGTTGAAAAAGTTAACTACCGGCGGCACCCCAGCAAAGGTTGGAGGCCTGATACCAAACAGCGTCGGTACAAGATCCGCTGCGGGGCCTTGCAGGACCCCTTCAGTCAACTGCATCAGCGTGTCCTTCAGCAACTGGTATGCAGCCTGCAGGAAAGGCTGCCACTTCTAAGGCACTCTAGCTATGGTAGATAGAAGCAATCTGGCTCACAGCCCAAAGGATCGTGCACATTCATGTCACAAAGCAGTAGCAGTACACAAAGATGACCAATGAAACAGGAGAAGCTCAGTAGCATGTTGCGTAGACCGACACCTAGACGCCACAAAGCAACCAAGAAGTTTGGCAATGCGAATGTCTCACGTTATTGACCAGCTTCTCAAGACGGATAGGGTGGTCCAGGTCTTTCTCAGGAATGTCATCCACAACGACAGTGATGCTGTCCTCGTACACAATGCCCTGCTCCAGCACCGGGCTGGTTGGCTCTGCTTCGCTCCGCTTCAATGCCACAATATCGCGAGGCCGCCAGAACTGCATAGCAGGACAGAGCAGCCAAGCGTACTGTGAGACTGAAACTCAACAGACGCTTTAAGCACACCTCTAGTCTAATCTCAAGCCTCCAAGCCGACAATTACACTAACCCTAAGCTTTACAAGCAGAGAACCCCAGCTCTGTATACCCTGTGACTGTAAAGCCTGGTCTCTGCAGCAAGGCGCCAGGTGGACACCTTGTGAGGGGGAAAGCTGTGTTCCTCTTGGTTCGGCTTAAGAACGAGCAGCGTCCTGCCAAATAGGCCAGGCGCCTCATTGACACACTTGAGGTCAAGCAGCGCGAGCCCTCGCCGCTGGGCTGTCTCGGGCTTCATCAGCGTTGCAAGCTCGTTGGATCTCGCCAGCTCCGCGTCCTGGAAGCCACCTCGCACGACAGTTGGAATGATTGTGAGCAGGGAGACGAAGAAAACGAGTAGGAAGACGATGCCTACAAAGTACAGCTGCACTATAGGTTTTCCAATGCCTTATAGCTTGCTTGGAACGTCCACTACACTGCCCGTCTATGGCAGCGCAAAATACAACAGCATTTAGTGAATGCCTTGGCAAAAGCTGCCAAAATCTTGCAATGCCCAACAGCTTTTTCAGGTTGTGAACTCAAGCTTGTCATGTAAGCAAGTGACACAGGATATTCTCATGTCAAACGTGGAATGGAGTGGCAGCCGGCCAGGATCAAAGGGGCTGAGGCACATGCGCAGGTCAAGCAAGACCTGCTCGAGGTCAAGTAGCTTGTCCATGCTACGGACGAAGCTCTCAATGGTGAGCAATTTGGCGGACTGCCTTCTGCCAGAGCTCCCAAAACCCTGCTCCCTCCTCAAGCCCATGGCTGCTGTGTCGCTGCAGAGCTGCAGCTTCCCGTCCAACTTGAGCCCCAGGAGGGACTCAGTGAGCTCGCCCAAGCAAGCATCACTGAGCCCAGCCTCTTCCATAGGGACAACGACATGGCGGCCCTTCGCAGACGGTCGCGTGATAGTGAGCATGCGTTGTCCTTGGCTGTTGGTCTTGCTCCCATGCTGCAGGCCGTGCTCCTTGGCCGCCTCTGCAGCATCCAGCTGGCATATTGGCAAGAGGAAAAACGTGGGAGCTGCTGTCTATTGACCAATCATAGCCCAGCAAGGCAACCCAGCCAGTAAGCTTGTGAAGGCACAAGTTTGGTCCAACATGGGGGCTTGGTCCTAAATCAAGACAGTGATGGCCAGGGAGGTTCCAGCGATGTGGGCCTTTACGTAACATCGCTGAGGAGCACGTTGTGCGCCGTTCCAGCAGGCTGACTCAGTAGGCCAGTACTGAAGGAGGATGGGCATCACCATGGAGGGCGGCCCGCTGCCGAGCCGTCACCGATGGCGGAAAGGCGATGCTGCGCACACGCGTAGGCTCTTCTTCCGATGTGATCCCATCCCCATCGACCTGTAGCTGATCAGGCTTGTCGGCCGCCTGCGAGGAGGAACGCAAGTCGATGAGGCCAACACGGAGGGTGGTACGAGCAGTCATTGCTTCCCTATGAATCGGGACTGGGCGCTGTTGGCCGCCCTGAGCTGCTGCGGCAGTCCAGCAACGTACACTGTCCTAGCTCGTCTGAAAGTGTGTCTGGCTCGGCACCATGGCCCAGGCCTTGGAAGAAGCAGTGGCCTCTCCCAAAGGGGCGGGGGCCTTGACAGTAACAATGAAGAAAGCTCTTCCAGTAGAGGGCAATGGCTGTGAAAAGCTAGCCTAGAAAGAAGAAAAACGCTTCCAGCAGTGGGCGATGGCTGTAAGTGGCCAGCCCAGAAAGAAGAATGAAAGTAGTGAGCTCTAGAGGGCGGGGACTGTGAATGGCCAGCCCAGAAGCACTGAACGAGGTCCCTGACAAGGTCCCTAGAGGGGCGAGCCCGGGGCAAAAGATGAAGGACGCTTGCAGGAGATGGCGGTGGCTTAGCGAGGCCGCCCAGAATAAAGAATCAACACATTCCGAAGGGGCCAGGGAAAGCGCCAAAGCACACAGTGAATCAAGTAGCAACCGAGAATTGAGCAGTCTCAGGTCGGTGAAACCGCAGGGCGTAGATCCCGAGGCTGGCCCGCCAAGCCCCATGCTGGCTAGCACGCCTGAGCATGGCATGCCGCCGGGCCGGCCCGGCGCCGGGCCGTGCCGCCCGCCCGTGGCGCTAGTGCGTCTTCGACGTGACACTCGGAGACTGCGTCCTTGACGTGACACTCGTGCGCTGGCTTCGTCTCCACGCTTACTTACAGCTAGGAGACGATCAGGCTTACTGTTGACGGGCAAGAGGTCCAGGCGGACCGGGTACCCCAAAGAAGAAGGGCTCGCCCATTGAGGATAGGGGCTGGAAATGCCAGCCCAAAAAGAAAGGAACAGAGTACGAGAAGGGGGCCAGGGGAAGCGCTAAGTAAAACAAGCACAACAAGAAACAAAGCAGCTACGTGTTACTCAGTAATCCCTGCTAAGCAGCCTCAGGTCAGAGAAGCTAGGCTCCCGGGAGTGGGTCCACTGGCAAGAGAGAAGTGCGCGCCCATAGAGGAGGGGCTGGCAAAGCCAGCCTGGCCAGAGCCAGAGGCAGCAGCGAGGGCTCTGCCGGCACGCACGTGCAGCGCGCGGGCCGTAAACCAAAGGGTGTCACCCGGCCGGTTCCCGGTATTCATGGTCATCGACGGTGACAACGTCCGCCAACCGCTGATTACTAAGTATCAGTAAGCGAAAGCCCAGTCCGCTACACTACTCATCCCTTTGGGAGAGCCACTTCCCTTGGAGTAGTCCTCCGCGTCCGTCGCGGCGTCGAGGGGCGCATCCTCAGGCTTGCAAGTCGTTGGCGAGATCTTGGGGGGGGTCACGCACCACCGACTGCTTTGACTTTACGACCACTTCCGACAACCTTTCCGACGACCTCGTCCGGACGGCCGTCCACTCCCTTCTTGGCTTCCCCCCACTTTGTTTGGCTGGCATCCGACAGTGTAAATGTTGCAAATCGACGCCTGTACACAGTCAACTAGGCGGTCAGGTCCTGATTGGGTTCGGACATACCCTTTGGGAGCAAACCCTCTTTACTGTGAAGCACTCGCGCATCCGCGCAGCGGAAGTCTGCCCTGTGGCGCCGCTGTCAGGTGGCGTCTCCACCTCCTTGAGGAGCAAACCTCTACACCGTGAAGCACTCGCGCATCCGCGCAGTGAAGTCTGCCTGTGGCGCGGCCGTCAGGCGGCGTCTCCACCTCCAAGGCATACCTCCAAGTGTGTAAAGAAGATGCTCCTAAACCCGTATGTCCGAGCCCAATCAGAACCTGACCGCTTAGTTGCCTGTGTACAGGGGTAGGGTCACTACAGTAATGTGGCCATAGTCCGGACGACGAGTTGGCGGTTCACATGCTTCGATGTGTTGAGGGAGGTGAACGTAATGCCTCCCACAACCTTCTACGCTTTGTATGCTTCTGTGCGCAAGGCAGGTTACCATCCAGCCAAGGAGGTGCCGGGCATCATGCCGGTACTCCATAAGCGCGGCAGACCGTACGTCAGGCGTCTGGATGTGGTTGCCACTCTCTGGAGCGGTGGGCCTCATCTCCTCCTCTACGTCGTTCTCATTGACCCATTCCAACCAGGGGCACCCACGCCAACTGTGCCAGGTTGGGCGACGCATCATGCTGAGAGGAGGAAGGAGAGATATTATAAGGACCACCCCCGTTCAGGGCGATCACTTCTTCCCATGCGCCATGGACATTTATGGCGGCTACAGAACGAAGTGATCGTCCCTCTATCGCCTGGCACAACTTATCGATGCCAGCCGACGTAGTCGGGCGGGTAGCTTAGAGAAGTGCGCGCCCATAGAGAAGAGGGGCTGGCAAAGCCAGCCCAAAAAAAGAATGGACAATGTCCAAAGCCAAAGAAAGAGGAGCCGGAGAAAGAGAAGTGCTCGCCCATTGAGGATAGGGGCTGGAAAAAGCCAGCCCAGAAAAGAATGAACAAATGACGAGAAGGGGCCAGGGGAAGTACGAAGAACAACAAGCACAGGAACTACAAAGAGAAAGGACTACACTACAAAATTTAGGGCACTAGCGTCCCGCGAGCAATTGTTGTTTGCTGTAAAATGCGGCTATTATTGAGTATGAACGCTCCCAGGCACTCGCGATACACCAGCGTGCTGTGCAAAGCGCTCTCACATAGAACGTAGGGAGCCAGCCCAATGTTAATTGTTGCATTAGGCCAGGTCAATGGCTTCCGTGGTGGTGGTCTGGCTCCTCAGCTTAATTTGTCCGATATGTATGTGCTCACTCGAGGATATTAGTGTCCCCCTTGGCCAGCTCATTGCCCCAGTACCAGGACATCAGTTAGGCTCGAGATCGGCCTCCCTTATATGTTCATGCGCACCGCGCGCCTTTGTTCAAGGGAGCTCCCGATGAGCGGCGGAGGCGGTAGGCTTTGCAGTCCGCCAAGGAGAGGAAGTACGCCGATCTCTCGATGTTAGCAGCCGCATACTTCTCATTTCCTCTGCGTGCCGCCGCCGCCGCCGCGCCGCCGCCGGATGGCCTCCAGCGCTAACGGTGGAAGCCTGCCGCGGTGGAAGCCTGCCGCGGCGGGGGGCCGGCGGCCTCGGCGGCTTGCCTCCGGCGGGGCGGCGGGCACTCGCGCCGGCTCCCGGATGTAAGGTTCAGGATTTAGGGATCAGGGGATTTAAGGTTAAGGGGCCGCCGGCCGCGTCCAGCGGCATGGTCTCCGAGGCGGCGAAGAAGGCCGCCGCCGCCAAGAAGGCCGCGGCGGCCAGGAAGCGCGACGCCGGCGTGGACCGAGCGGCCGCCGCCACCCCCGCCGCTCCGTGCTCCGGGCCCGTGGGTACCTAAAGCTCAAACCCCTAGAATCCACCACCGGCCATTTGCAAACGAGAACGGGCGGCCCTCGCTGCGAGCCGTCGGTTCTGCGCTTGCCTTCCACCTCACGTTCGCTCTGTCCTCAGCTTTGGTGACTTAGGCCAACTTGGCATTTTAGCTGTTCAGAGTCCGGGGTGTGCCTTTTCATATCTGCGATATGCACCCGATTCCGGCTGGTGCAGTGGCCCTCAGAGCCGGCCTCACTAGCCTCGGCGGGCCTTCTCACCCTCTGTATGCACCTGGCTGGCTTTTACAAAAGCTCTTCTAACACTAGCAGCGGCATTCTTTCTTTTTCTCAGAAAGCCGGCAAGCCTGGCCAGCTGCAGGCCGATGGCGCCGGAACTGCAGTGGAGGAGGACCCCGAGACTGTGGCCAGCGTCTCCTTTCCCCCGACGCTGACGGCGCGCCAGCGTGCCGCCCTCCACGGTGATGGCCTGCCCTCGTTCAGTGCCTGCCTCTGGAGTCAGCCTACTGCAGGAAGTGTATACAAGTTGCTCCATAGGTGACTTGAAGTGAAGGCACATGTCAGCTCGTTGGCAGCTCGTTGAGACCCCATCACTCGCTCATTTAGGGACCAAGTCCCATTGTCGGACCGAGATTCTCGCCCAAGCTACCCACTGGCTGGCAATGTCTTGCTATGCTATGGTGAGGCTACATGGCAGCGATTACCACGTCCATTCTCATGCCAATGCTGGCCGGATGCTGCAGAGGCGGCGGAGGATCAGGGCTTGCAGCATGGGAGCACGGACGACAGCCAGGGAGGACGCATGCTCACCATCACGCGACCGTCTGCAAAGGGGCGCCATATCATTGTCCCTATGGAAGATGCTGGGCTCAACGATGCTCGTTTGGGCGAGCTCGCCGAGTCTCTCCTGGGGCTCAATGTGCACGGGAAGCTGCAGCTTGGCAGTGGCACAACAGACATGGACTCCAGGAGTGAGCAGGGTGCTGGGAGCATTGGGAGGGGGCTATCTACGGACCCGCTCACTGTTGAGCGCTTTGTCCGTAGTATGGTCAAGCTACTTGCTCTAGAGAAGGTCTTGACCTGCGCCATCACTGGAGCCCCTCTGGTCCTGAAGCTGCCATGAAAACCTTTACTCAAAGCTTACTCTCTAAAAGCAAGCCAATCTTAATACCCTGTTGGGCAATGCAAAATTAAGGCAAACCTGTGCCGATGCACTTTCTCTTGTATCTGTGCTTCCGTGGGGGTTTCCCAATCCTGCATTTCTCACTTCAGTGGTAGCCCACAGCATGTAATATAGCGTTGAAAATTTGTGCATTTGGTAATTAGTATCTCACGTGTAAGAGCTTCCTGTTCTTACTCCTGCACACACCTCTGCCCTCTAATGTGCAAGGCATCTGTCCAGGACGCGGAGCTGGCTGCATCAGCTGAGGCCGCGGAGCTGGTGAAGCCCGAGACAGCCCAGCGGCGAGGGCGCACACTGCTCAACCTCAAGTGCGTGGATTCGTCACCTGGCCTGTTTGGGAAGACCTTGCTGCTTCTCGAGCCCAACCGGGGTGACATCCTCCCCCCCCACAAGGTGCCCTCCTTGTGACTCGCTATGACTGCCAGGTGCAGGGGTCTAAGGTACATAGTGTAGAGCTAGAGGGGTATGAAGAGCTCAGAGTTAGTATCATGTCTGGGCATGGATGCTTGAGGTTAGCATTACCGTGCTTTGCCCAGCTGTTGGATTCCAGTCTCAGGGTCGCTTGACTCCTCTGATGCGCAGTTCACGCCTCACGACGTTGTGGCATTGAAGCCAAGCAAAGCAGATCCGTCCAGCCCGGCGCTGGGGCAGGGTGTTGTGTATCGCCTCAGGGATGCCAGCATCACTATCGCAATGGACGACATTCCTGAGGATGGCCTGGATCACCCCATCCGCCTTGAGAAGCTGGCAAACGACGTGAGACAAAAGCAAAGAAACCATCTTGAACCGTCTTCAGTGGCTCCGCGGCATATGGTCGTTGGTGACGTCCTACTTAGAGTTCTGCAGTCTTTATTTTCGTGCTACTGGTCTGTAACTTAGACGTGCATAACACTTAGAGCTGTACCTCGAAGCCAGATTGATTACATCTGCCAAAGCTGGTGTGCTTAAGGAGTGGCAGCCTTGTCCTGCAGGTCACGTACAAGAGGATGAAGGACACGCTGGCGGAGCTCTCCAGAGGGGTCCGGCAAGGCCCCGCAGCGGAACTTGTCCCGACGTTATTTGGTACTAGGCTTCCGACTTTTGCCAAAGTGCCAGCCAATGTGAAGTTCTTCAACCAGCAGCTGGACCACTCACAGCAGGCCGCTGTGGCCAAGGCACTGTCTGCGAATGACGTCTTCCTGCTGCATGGCCCGCCTGGCACTGGAAAGACAACTGCCGTTGTTGAGATCATCCTGCAGGTAGTGAAGTCTTTCTTAGTGACTTGATCAATTGCAGCTCTGCCAATAGCAACTCCATACATGCAAAGGTGATCCAGTCTTAGAAGGTGCTCATTGATGCCATGGTCAGGAGGTGAGCAGGGGGCACAAAGTGCTTGCGTGCGCGGCGTCAAACATCGCAGTGGACAACCTGGTCGAGCGGCTCGCTGCCCAGAAAGTGAAGCTCGTCCGCCTGGGCCACCCAGCCAGGCTGCTGCCCCAGGTGCTCGATTGCTCGCTCGATGCTCAAGTCCTACGCAGTGACAACAGCGCCCTCGCCAATGATGTCCGCAAGGAGATGAAGGTGCACGAGGCCCTCGGCTAATGGCCCTGCCCTGCCCACGAAAGCACTTACTATAGCACGGCTAGTGCAGAGATGCTTGTCATTGCATGGGTTGCAAGAGCTGCAGGACATTGCACCTTGATGACTGATTGCGATGAGATAGTCTCAGTTACTGTGATGAGATAGTCTCAGTTACTGAGCAAGGGCTTGTGGTGGTTGCAGCAACTCGGAGACAAGCTGCTCAAAACCAGGGACCGCAGAGAGAGGGGGAGCCTACGACATGACCTGCGACGGCTGGCCAAGGAGGAACGCCAGCGCCAGCAGCAGGCCGTCGCTGATGTCATAAAGAGCAGTGCAGTCGTACTTACCACTCTTACTGGCGCTTTATCCCACAGCCTCCATGTAAGTGGTGCCCATGTATACTCTCCACTTGTAACTGGCGTCGCTCACCTGGACTCTGGCCTCAGAGACGTACAAACATGCACAAGAGCAAGCGACCACTTGAGTCACTGTGTTGACAGTTGACATTGTGTTAGCGGCTGACAATTCAAGGCAACCAGTGCTTAAGCACATATTGCCATCATTTCTTCGATAATTAGCCCATCTGTTCCTATCATTCTCGACGCTTCACAGTTACACTCTGCAAATTACATCATGACAGGAGACGATCTTCGATGTAGTCATCATAGACGAGGCCGCTCAAGCGCTCGAGGCGGCCAGCTGGATTGCGTTGCTCAAGGGCAGGAGATGCGTGCTTGCGGGTGACCATCTGCAGCTGCCGCCGACAGTCCAGAGCGCCGAGGCCGAGCGACAGGGCCTAGCGGTGACGCTCTTTGAGAGATTGTCCGTCTCTTTTGGGGACACTGTCACATCGCTCCTGACTGTGCAGTATCGCATGAATGAGGGCATCATGCGGTGGTCATCGGAGGCGCTCTACGGCGGCAAGGTGTGTGTATCGAAGTCTGGGGCTTACTTGTCAAAGTAGAAGTCCACCATCTCAAAGTGAGAGCTCAATCAACCCATGTGCCTGAAGCTGATAAAGCTGATTGTTGGTCACATGGAATATTCACGTAGCTGCAATTATGTCACATAGATCCTCAAATCTGCATGTAGCTCATGTAAAAAGTACGCTTGTGAGCTGGAAGTGTGTGCAACTACCAATTTTCAGCAACTATCTCAGTGGTAATTTGCATTTGATCAATCCACCACGCAGGTGAAAGCTCACAGCATTGTTGCCGGGCACAAGCTATTGGACTTGGAGGGCGTGTCACAGTCGGCAACCTGTGAAGCTACACTTGTCCTTGTTGACACAGCTGGGTAAGGTAATACACTACACCAAGATTGCTGCACGGCTCGCTCTCCACTGTCTGTGATATCATTATGCAGGCGACACGGAATTCATCACAATATACATACAGGCGCTCCCTTCACTACGCTATGATCATTGAGTGTGGCGCAATGACCATGCTGTTTGGCAATCCATGACGTTGGACAGCTGCGACATGGAGGAGACAAGGGAGGAGGAAGGGGACAGCACAAAGAATGACGGCGAGGCTCAGGTCGTTATTGCTTACGCTGAGAGGCTACTTGACGCAGGGGTTGCGGCAGCCAGCATTGGCATCATAACACCTTACAGTGCACAGGTCTGCCCATGCCAGATTCCAGAGTCAATGACACAACAATATCCAGGACTTGACTTTCATGAGTGTCAACACCAATACAAGTAGTGAGAGCCTTGTTAGGGGCTGTGGCCTTGTGTAGGCCTGACAAGAAAGGCTAGACAGCGTTGGTCAGATCTCCTGGCAAGCTTTTTCTTAGTAAAATCCACGCAAACAAGCACGCCCTTCCTCCTCATGCCATAACTTGCATGCTCTACATGCTGAGATGGAAAGGCATGCACCTTGAGCAAGACAGCAATGCAATCCTTGGTGGGGTCTGTGACACCACCTTCGGTTGCTCGTGCATTGCCAGGTTGGATGCCTCAAGGAGCTGAGGGGCAGTAAGCAGGTGTTGGCTCCAGTGGAAATATCAACAGTTGACGGCTTTCAGGGCCGCGAGAAAGAGGCCATCATCATCAGCATGGTCCGATCAAATGGGAGAGGGGAGGTGAGACTTGGAAGTCTAGTATTGCAGGCCACATGCTCGTGTCTGAATGCAGAGCAAGGATATCGCCAAGACTTTCGCTGCTACATTTTTCTGACATACTCCACCGTGCCATGGAAGTTCAATATATTCACTCAGGTCTGTAAGCTGCAGGTGGGGTTCCTTGCTGAAAAGCGCCGGATGAACGTAGCAGTGACACGAGCGAGGCGCCAGTGCTGCGTTGTTTGTGATAGCGACACAGTGCGGCATGACGTGTTTTTGCAGGACATGATTGAGTACTTTGAAGCTAACGGAGAGCTCCTTAGTGCCATGGAGTTTGTTACTTAGGATTTGCGTTCTCTTCACATTGACGAGGTAGTCCATTGCTAAATGCAAAGAGCACTTATAAAGGAGGCTTGGTAGCAAGTTGCACAAGAAGGGAGTCAGAAGTCAGTCACATGGATCTTTCTGCTTTGCCCCGCAGTGCCATTTTGTAAGCTCTTTGAAGAGATAGCTATTTCAAGGGCGCAGTGGCTGTGAGAGGCCAGACTAAAAGGAGAGTACGTGGTCCTAAGGGGGCAAGAAGCACGCTGGTACAGAAGTGGCTACCATGGATTGAGAGAGGGCGTGGTGGCCTATCTTGCTTGTGACCCTGACTGCTGCTTGTCATAAGAACTGCTTGTGATTGAGATACAATACAAGGAGGACGACCAGATCACCAGGCTCAGGCGTGCAGCGAATTGCACGAAATTGCAGCAGTGCATGGATGGGCCGAGCAGCACATGAGCGACTATGTCAGAAGGTGTCCGGCTGTGATTAAGGAACTACCTAACCCCCCTATCGCCAAAACCCCGATACAGCCCTCCTAGCCGTCCAGGCTACAAGAACCTCCAGAAAACAGAGTGGCCATTGACAGTCTCCAGCAAATAGCCTGTCACGAGCCCGTCAACGGCGTTGACGGTTTCCATTGACTGTCTACCACTGACGATTCTACCATCAATGGCTCCATCCATCAAGCGCCGTATTCCCCGTGACAGTAACGTCCTAGCCGAGTAGCATCTATTCATCATCTACTGTTGCCTCTTACTGAGATCTACTTTTTGCATTCGCTTTTATCAAATTGTCCAATTTATGTCCTTATTAGGAACAAGTTCTTGGAGTGCACCATATCATATGCTCCTGCTGTAGCGCATGTATACGGTGCTGGGTCAGTGCAAGGCGTTCCCTCGTTATGTTGCTCCTGCACTTTGTTTTGCATTGCCTGCCACGCAGACGATGTGGATTGGCACCATTGCCTTTGGCGATTGACCTATCGACGTTGCATGGCAGTCAACATCATATGGCATGACATGCCCTGAATAGCTGGCCTGTTGGAAACTGACAAGTTCTGGGTCAGAAGGTCCTCGCAGAAAAGGGGACGCACTACTTGCATTCTCTTGTAAGCTGCAGGTCTCTGACGTCGAGCTCAAATCCGTAGCCTTCCGGCCTTTATGGGCTTTTACCCCTCGTGTTGAGGCTTGCATGTAATATTCATGGCGCAGGCAACTCGTGTGGATTATCCCGCGCTCGAGGCCGTCAGCGTCGTCATCTTATTGCGTCAGGATCAGGGCCTATGCTAGCGTCCACGTGGTGGCGCCTGGCGAGACCCAAGCCGGCCCATGTTCGGGTCCAACATTGTCTATCGCTATTAAATGTCCTGTAGGTGGAATGGTCTCTTTAGGACCCGTAATGCTTCCAGGTAGCCAGTCACCAGTAATTCACATGTTCCTCGGCGAAGTCATGTGGCCCTTCTCACGTTGGTGTCTACGTGTTCCGTGAGTGATACCCGGCGGGCCCAGTGGTGACCCGCCTGTATACCACGACCCTTCTCTTCCTTGCGGTTGGGGTAACGACTTCCGGCATGGCCAGCTCCCATAGTGTGACGGGCGGTGTGTACAAGGACCCGGAATAGATTTACCGCCGTATGGCTGACCGGCAATTACTAGCGATTCCGCCTTGCAGCAAGACTTTTTAAGCTAAAATTTGCCAGTCTCTTCAGGCCTTATCAAGAATATTCCTTCAGGAATTATGTGTCCTGATTGTACAGAAAATAGGAAGCCTTTTTGGCGGCAGTAGGATTCGAAGCCACAATATTACGAATATGAGCCTGATGAGTCACCAGTTACTTTATGCCGCAGGCAAGACGGCAAGATGGCAAGATGGCAGGATGGCACAGCACAACACTGCAATGAATGCAGTGCTGAAAAGAATAGCCATGTCTCCCGAAATTCACAATTCAGTACATATGGCGTAAGACAGTTTCATGAGTCGAGTTCGAGATGGGATCGGGTGGATCCTGACTTACAATTAAGACGGGATAGCAGAAGGGGAGTTTGCAATCCCGAAAGACGAAATATGATACCGTCGCTGTAAGCAACTGCCGTTTTCTGACGTGATTTGGCACATGATATCCTGAAGCTCACAACTTCAAGCAGTAAAGTCGATGGAGCATGCCAGAAGAAGCTGTACTTCCATCCAGGTAGAGGTAGCCAGATCAGAAGAAGCGGGGATGCTGCATGGCATTGACACACTGACTTCTATCGAGGCTCCAACAAGAATATTATACACGGACCTCTGTGGTCCTGTCATTGTCCTAGCGAAGGAAGTCATCTTACTCCCAACCTACTCCCTATTTAAGGTCACGCCTGTGCTTCCGAGGCGCTTCCTGTCCGCGTTCGTACTCGTGTCCAGCTTCTGGGTACAAGTACCTCCATCATATCGACACCAGCACTCATGCAGCGAGCAAGGCTAGGGCTGTAACTACGTGGCTGATCACCAATGCCTCTAAGAGCAACCTTGAAAAGTGCTGCTAGCTACGTGGGACTTTCCTGCATGGCATGCTTCATCAGTGGTCAAAGTGCAGATCTCGCAAGTGAGAGGGTGGCGGCGTATGGGAGAGGCCAGTCCTTAGGCCAGCCCCTCAGACACAATCAACCTCACTATATTGGAAAACGGTTCTCAAGATTGTACAATGGGGGAGGATTCCTACTCAGCGCACCTGAGAGGCTCCACTCAACAGGCTTGTATGGCTGGCTAAAGCCACACAATAAATAAGGGCACTTGCAGTGCTCGTCAAATGAAGGGCTGGCAATATGCCTCAGTCACTAAGTGCCGGGTGCATCCCAAGTCCCTTAGGGTCCTGAACAAGGAGTCGAACAGCGGCACCCACCACTCTACAACATGAGCAAAGTGCGTGCAATCACGTTTTCTCTTTGGATCATCATTGCCAAAGTGGAAGTCGTGCATGTTCTGCAACCAGAAGCCCTCCATAATGGGTGTTTCCCTGGGCCCAGCAATCGACTCCATGACGTGATGCCTCCAAAGCTGCACGCAGCAATGACGAGATCAAAGAAGCTCAGTCCACAGTCATCAGCGAGCTAGCCAGTTGTACGGTTACCTGGTTCTGTGTTGGATGTGAGGGTCCCCTCGCGACGAAGGCTGTGCGAATTCTAATGATTGCATGCATGCGCATAATAGACACTTAATGAGTAGTCGCAGCCAAAAGCCACCTGTTTGGCCAATACTGCAGCCACTCTATCTTCCCAAGGGGCTGGGAAGTCGAGCTTACCTGCTGATGGATGTTGGGGGATTGGTAACATTTGCTGAGCTTCTCTTTGTATTCATCCTTGGGGTTATACTCCCCGCTGCCAGTGGGGCTGTAGAAGTGCTGTGGAGAAGTCTCCTTGAAGATTCCCATCCTCCCTGGCACCTTGTTTATTGCTTCCAGACGCTTGCCGAGGTCTGTGAGATCGGTCTTGTACCACTCCAAGTTGTGCTTCGCATAGTGGAGACCAAGATTTAGAACCTGCAGGCATGGTAAACACATGGTCAGGACCAGAGCTGCAACCGTGAGCAGCCTCTCTTCTTGCTCGTCAGACAGGGCAGATGAACGCACCACATCAGAGTCATTGAAGACATGGTCGACGATGGATGGCCACAGGAAATAGGGGCTCCCGTTCATCTCCTTCATCTTTCGATGGGGAAGTCGATACGCTGCACACAGATGCCATGCGCATCGAGCACCCAGACACGCAGCGGGGCTCTCTGAGGTGGCAGAGATACTCCTGACAAGTGACCAGCGGAGGAAGACTCTGATGCCCGGCGCCAAGTATTACGATGGGCCAACATCACGCCATGCCTTCCATGCATCAGCATTGCCAGCACTCACTCAAAGAAGGGGTTTCGCTAAGGCCACTCACTCTTGTAGTAGCTCAATGTCAAGTTTCTGAAGGGGCCTCCCAGCACGAAGGAATCAATCCACGAGTCGCAGTAGGCGTCCAGTAGCTGGCGAGGCTCCCTGTCATAGTAATCAATTGCCACGAGCCTTTTCACAGCTTCCTCCACGGTCTCCTCGAACGTTCCATTACAGTGGTATCTGCCGCACGGTCAGAAGAGCGTCAAACACAGTCGAGGTCTGCTCAACTTGCTGCCCAGGCCATCGCGCGGATCTCTCTCAAGATGATCTCTCGGCTGTGTGGTGCAGGAAGGACCAAAATCCCAACCTTCACTCCCAAATGCTCAACTTTGCATTCCGCGTCCTGCTTGCGCTCTTATCAGAGGTCCGCCCAGATTATAAAGGTAAAAGAAAGAGGCGGGTAAGGCATTGTAAGGAACACCAAAGACAGGGTCCGAGCAGCTTACCGGCGGTCGGCTCGGGTGACGAATCTCTCGTACCCGTACTTCTGCAGGGACACAATGAGCATGTCCGAGAACTGGTGCATCATCGAGTCGCCCACGAAGCCAAGCCGCTTGCCCGCCAGCAGCTGCACCAGGCGCGCCAAAGCCAGAGCCGGCGGCGCCCGATGGGGATGCCGTCACTCGGAGGCCGTTCGCATTGGGAGCCAGCTTGCAGGATGGGCAGCGGCGGCGGCGGCGAAGAAGGTGGTGGTGGCAGCTGCCACAGGCACAGTGCTACGGTGGAGGAGGCATGGACGCGAGCTGAGACCTTGGCAACGTCGGCGGCGTCGAAGACGTGGCCGCCGTCCAGCTTGACGAAGGCGTACTTGCCAGGTACGCCGTCGGGCAAGTGCCAGTTGAGCTTGTGCATGTGCGGCGAGTGCTCGAGCTGGAAGACAGGCGCCCACTGGTAGGGCAGCCGGTGGCCGTCCTGGCCGCGCTGCTCCACCGTCTCCAGACCCTCCTCGTCGGGCTTCGTCAGCGGCGCCAGCTGCCAGTCGTCGCTGCCCGCGCCGCGGAGCACCCGGCGCAGGGGCCCCGCCTTCGCCGCCGCCGCGACGTCGCCGGCGCCG